>JAOTQJ010000102.1:17810766-17823360 GCA_025642045.1 Solanum sejunctum
ATAAAATAGTTAAAACAAAAAATAAGACTCGACAATTAATTTGACACCGTGGAGGGTAAAAATTGGGTGTCAACAATCACATCTTTGATAATTTATTGTATCTTTTTAATTATAAAAATTAATATTATAGTGATTATTATATTTAGAAGATAGTCAAAGTTAAGATAATAATTTTTAAAATTTAATTATTTGATAATCTAGTTAGTTTAATCTTGAAATATATTATAAAATATTTTAACGAATTGAAGACAATATTTAAATATGATTAATTCAAATTAAAGTGAATTAGATAAATTAAAAAATAAAAAATATTTATAAGAGATAACCAATGAACTATTATTCTTTTCATCCTATTTTTAGAATTAAAATAACATCTTAATATATATTTATTGACTTTTCAAAAGTAACATGACAATTAAAATGAGTGAATTTTTTTCAATTAATAGTAACAACAAATAAATATATATATATTTTTGATATTCTAGGGTATTTTGTTTTTTCCAAGTGTGCTATCGGTCACAATTTCTGTTTCTTCAGCAGATCTGGTCGTCTCTTTTTATGCATGTATCTCCTTCGTCTTCTTTGTTTAATCTTGCCTCTTAGTCGAACACGTCTAGGGATGTATATATATGTTTTTGTATTTGAGCTATTGATTCATTCGGAGGATTTGTAATTTTGGGTCTAAAGCCACTGCTTTACTGTTGAGCCGCCCTTTTGTGTGTGCATCTTCTTGGTGCGTTCTGTTTGTTATCAGTATAAATCCTTTGAAGAATGGTAAATATCAAGATCAGAGGGTTTCTTGCCCTTTCTCCAAAATTTGAGTGCATTATCACTTTACAAGAGACTCAAAAATAGTATGTGAAACCTAATATGTTGTAATTTTCAAATGAAGAACTGCAGCATAGTGTAGTTTTAGTATAATTATGAAATGTTGAAATTCCGTATTCTATGTCAGATGTAAATTTGAAAGACGGACCTTTTGGAATAGAGTATTATTGTTGTCACTGAAGTGGTTGTGCCTTGTTATTTTCTCCAGGAAGAAGGCTTCATTTTCTGTTTGTCGTGATCGGTTTACCAGCGTCTTCTCTCCAGCTGATCTTTAAAGTGAGGATTGTTGTGGTTCTACATTTGCTTGAAACACATGGCTGAGAGACATCCTCTTGATCAACAGCAAACTCCTGAATCACAAATGCAATCTCCTGCTTCAAGGGATGACATGATGGCATGTGTCATGGCATTAGAGTCTGCTTTGCTTCCCTGCTTGCCTGCACGAGAGCTCCAGGCGATAGACCGTTCAGCCCATCCGTATCATCAGAGTGAGTAATTTTTGGCTCTTTATAACCTGTCTTTTTCTTGAAGACGTAAATTATATTTGGAGTCTAGTATCTACTAATTATCTTTGAAGAATGAGATTAGAAGTAATACATCAGCCAGGAGAACGCAATGTGACATAATTGTTACTTCTAACACTGTATGCCTAGGCTTGTTTGCTTTTTGGCTGTCAAAATTTACTTGGGTTCCTCTGCTTTGACCTTTAGTATTCTTATAAAATTTAGCTGTTTGATGATCTAAAACACTCTGGGAATATTTTGCTTTTAACTTGAGGTCTTGCTCCATTATCCATTACCAGTAAAGCCTCACCAGGGTTCGGCATTTGGTTCTAGTAAACTTTCGTTTGGTTCTTCGGTTTTGAAAAAGTGTGCGCCAAATATTGAACCAAACTAACTAGTTCGGTTCGGTTTTTTTAACTTCTATTTGGTTTGATTCGGTGTTTTTAAAATGGTTTTTCGGTACAGACAAAATCAAAGTATAAGACACTCGTTGATGAAAAATAAAATGAAGACAAAATCAAAGTATAAAATGATGTCCCCCCATGGAACACTCGTCGTGCTTTAAAATCATATTTATCTTTGTCAAGAACTTGCACCTCCAACTATTGCTAGGAACAAGCACAAAGACGAGTTCCTTTACATGATATATATATTGACAAAACTATGTTAGGGTATGAATAGCAAATTTGTTGCTACTTTGTTTTTGTTTTATGATTGATTTAATTGCCAGTCGACTTTTGTTTTTCGGTTAAGGAAATGCTTTATATATATATATAATTTTATTTTTTACTGTGCATCGAAGTTTTGAGACCCCTACACTGAACTGAAGAACCAAATTTTTTAAAATAGAACACCGAAACCGAATTGACAAATCAAAGAACCGCATTAGTTCGGTTTGATTTTTTTGTTTTCTGATATTTGGTTCAGTTTTTTCAATTTTTCGGTATTTATGCCCATCCATAAGCCCCACTATGTTATGGTCCCTTGGATTTTTGATTCTCTGGTACTTATGCCCACCCCTAAGCCCCCCATGTTATGGTCCATTGGTTATTCGGTTTTTCAGTATTTATGCCCACCCCTAAGACCACTATATTATGGTCCCTTGATATGGATCTAATTATGTGTTGCTTGCAATTTGAAACCAGATGTTTTCTTTCTCAGCCGACGGGGCTGGTTCATGAAGAGAGAACCTAAAATCTCTTGAGTTTTTAGTACTCAAGAACTTAATAATTTTCTCCTTATCATTGAACTGAATTTCAATAATCTGAATACAACATTGGTGGACTAACCATAGGCTAGAGGCTTAGCCGATCTTGTCCCAAAAGAGGATTTTATTATTAGATCCATTGAAGTTGCTCATCCCTTACCGTGGCAAGTACTGGACGGTTGTGGTAACGGCAACGAGCCCGTTGTATCATCACTAGCTCATAGGTGATAGGTGTAGGTTAGGGAAACTCCCTAATGAGTAAAGATGTTTTATTTTATTGAGGTACATATGCATATTGATGATTGATGAAAGCATTATTTATATTGTTTTAAGCCTACATTGCATATTGATGTTAAGTTGAGTTCATTCTTTCCCGAGTACCTCTGATGCACTCGTTTTACTCAGCCATCTTACATACTGTACATTCCACATACTGAGGCCACTTGGTGCTGCATCATTTTATAATACAGATACATGTGTTAGAGATCCTCAACAAATATTTTGTTGAAGATCTATTCAGTTCCAGACAGTAGTGAAACCTCTTTGCTTTCGGAGTAATCCTTTTTATTTCAGTTTGTCTCTTTATATTATTTTGAGGTAACCTTGAAATTGTCTTGGTACCTCTTATGGGTTGATAGAGGTTTCATAGATTAAGTTAGAAAGAGTTAGAGTGGAGTTTGTTTTTCTTTCAGAGTCGATTTTGAAACTATTATTATTTATTTGAATTGAGACGTTGAGTTAATTTATTATGAAAATCGTGAAACTAGTTTACATGATGATTTAAATGTCCACTTGAATTGTTTCTCTTGGTTTCATTGAGTCTTCCGCTAATTGAATGAGTGTTCAGACCAAGTGATTCGCTTGGAAACCAAAAATGGTTTTTGACTGCCGGCCATGCCTAGAGTTTCCACACAGAATGTCACACTGTTCCCCAACCTTTTATTCGATAATCCAATACAAATAAGCCAATTTTGCAGTTAGCTTACCGGTTACGGTTCGATTTTGAACACCCTTACTCAATTGCTATTTAATCTGCAAGACACTGATATAAAGTTCAATTTTCTGTGACTTTGTAAGTGTACCAGCCTGGGAAACTAACTGCTCAAACTTTTGTTGGTACTCTGTCACAGACACAATTTGGCGCAACTTAGCCAATTCTCCTAACTTCTGACTTTTGATTGGTGGCTCAAACCAAAGGTTACAATGTCGTTTGAATTCATCCCATGACAGTTGAGGTATATCTATCTCTAATTGAAGAAACCAAAGTTGTGCATTTCCCTCCAAATGAAAAGAAGCTAGTCCAACTTTTTCTTCCCTCCAAGTGTTCACATCTGTTCAGCCATCACAAAGGGTCCCCTTGGCTATTAAATCGTGGAAAAATCCAACTTTGTATACTGAGGAATGATGGATCTTCCTCCTGCTTCTGATCTTGGCCCTCCTGCCACTCCACTTTTGCCTTTCCAACCTCGATTCTTACTGGTATTTCAGTTGATTCAGAATCAAGCTTTGAATTCGCTAAATCCTTTGTGAGTGCTTCCAAGTGAGCATTGATTGCTTCACGTTCTTCTTGAAACAAGTCACCAATTGTGCCAGTTGATGTTGAATTTGACCTCTGATAACTCCCAGCTCTGATACCACATTGTTATGGTACCTTGATATGGATCTAGTTATGGGTCGCTGCAATTTGAAATCAAATGTTTTCTTTCTACGACCTATGGTGCTGGTTCATTAAGAGAGAACCTGCAATCTCGAGTTTGAAGTACTCAAAAACTTAATAATTTTCTCCTTATCATTTCATTGAATTTCAATAAGTTAAATACAACATTGGTGGAGTAACCACCCACTCTAATAACAAGGAAATAACTTCCTACTACTACTGAAATAAGAAAGTGGAGGAATAACCTCCTTAATACAAATAACTGTTACAGAAAAAACAGAAAATCATAATTAATAGTTGCTAATTTAATCAACTTTCTGATTAAATTTTCCATGCATGAAACTGTTGGTAGACTAAAAGGGTGCTAACACACTAGCACTGATCCAATGAAGCTTTTGTCTTGTTGGAGTTATCTTAATGTCTGCATGATATGGGATCTTTGAGTATTGCAATTTGCAGAAGCTTCTTAGTCAATCAATCAATCAGCCAACTATACCTCAATCTCAAACTAGTTTGGGTAGGCTGTATGAATATTTTTCTGACTGTCTATATGAGTATTCTGTGTCTGTTCCGATCTACTCGCTCCATACCATTAGAATACTGAATAGTTTGTTTTAAAAAACAACTTAAGGTTTTAAAACTAGAGATTCTATATATAGTTATCACTTTCTTGAGTTAAAAGGAAACGACGAGCTCTTTACATCTCAAGATTTCGTCTACACTAATATATAAATCTCCTACTAAAAATAAAGAATCTTTGCAAACATAATACCTAATAAAAGTTCAATAGTAACAACTGACCCTTAATCCCAACTTTTAGCAAAGTTGGCTTTTTCTTACCTTTTTGATTTACCTGAGTCTACAGTCTATTACTCGTTTCTAGAGTTTCATCATAGGTATCATAAGTTTTTTTTTTAAACTGGTAACTTTGTATATATCAATAGGAACAGATCAGTACATGGGCTGTACGAAGGCCATATTTACAAGTAAATCAGATCCTATGATCCTATGTCTACAATGAATCTAGCACATCAATAATAGATACAGGATCATTAGACCAAATCTGATTACACCAAAAACAAAGAATCAAGATACAATTCAATTTGATTTGCTCTATACTATTCTTTACGCTCTCAAAACACCTAGCATTTCTCTCCTTCCAAATTGTCCACCATATGCTGGCTGGTATGATTCTCTATCGATTTCTGCTTCTTCCTTGGAATCCAGCTTCTTCCCAGCTTTGAAGAGCCTCTGTAACCTTTCCTGGCATAGACCAATAGAGACCTTTCAGGTTTATGAATAACCTTCAAAGCTGAGTTGTGATCTTGCAGTGAAGGAACAAATGTCTTAATAGTTTCTGCTTGTTCTCCACAAAAAACACATCTGGGACATAGAGTTATCCCTTTTTTCATCAAATTGTCTTGAGTAAGGACAACTTCCTTCCATAAGAGCCAAATAAAGCATGCCACCTTGTATGGAATATTTACCTTCCAAATAATTTTCCATGGCCACTTGACATTCTGTAGATTGTGATTATTCAACCATTTGTTCGCGTTGCCTACCTTGAAGATTCCTCCATCATTGCCCTGCCACCTAAGCTCATCTTCCCCTTCTTTCCTTTAAATTGGTCAAAAAGTGTTAAAAAATTCTGGAACTCTTGTGATTTCCCAATCATTTACTTGCCTTCTAAAGCTGATTTCCCACCCATCGGGTGTCCATATTTCAGCAATTCTCCTTTGCTGATTTTGCATTAAGTTGTAGAAGTTTGGATAGATATTCCTCAAACCCCCTATCACATGCCAGTCATTTTCCCAAAACTTGTTTTTTCCCCATTCCTAACTTTGACCTTGGTTTTGATCTTGAAATCATCCCACAAGGCCCTTATAGATCTCCATAATTTCACACCATATGGGGAGATTACTTCCTTTTGCCATCCACTTATTTTCACACCATATTCCTAAAATGACTCTTTAAACTATCTGTGCTTTTTTCATTTGTGAAGTAGCAGTTAGTCAATGCAACTTTTGACGCTCCTCATGGGTCATCTGGAAACAACCGCTTTATGTTTTTGTAAACATAGGGGTAAGGTTGCGTACATCCGAATCCCCCTCACCCCGCAATGAGCGGGAGCCTTTTGAGGCACTGGGGTATGTTGTTGTTGTTGTTGTTGTTGTTGTATACTTGGTTTTTATGACTTTCCCCCATAACATTTGTTTGTAATTAGCATACTTCCACAACCATTTCATTCTGAGGCCCTTACTATGGTTCTGCAAATCTTTAATCCCCAGACCCCCAAATCTTTTTTCAATTAATAGATCTTTCCACTTAACCAGATTGTAACCTTTCCTATCTTTGTTCCCCTGGCATAGAAACTTCCTTCTAATCCTATCCAATCTATCTGTTATCCCTGCTGGAATGGGAAATCGAGACATCATATATGTAGGCATAGCATCTAAAACTGGTTTAATAAGTGTTACTCTTCCTCCCAGAGACAAGTATTGCCCCTTCCATCTAGCCAATTTCTTCTCACACTTCTCTATTACACTGTTCCAAATCTCTTTGGACTCTGATTTAGCACCCAAAGGCATCCCCAGGTATGTATTGGGAAGGGACCTCACTTGTCCACCTAGAATAGAATTCAGTGCCTCCATGTTGTTTACTTCGTTAATGGGATAAAGGAAACTCTTTCTCCAATTTATATGAAGCCCAGAAATTCCTTCAAACAGGACCAAAATTACTCTAAGGTGTTTGAGTTGTTGTTCTTCAGCCCTACAAAAGATGAGTGTATCATTTGCAGTATGCAGATGAGTCACTTCTAAGTTGTCCCTTGCATCTCTGGCCACATCAAAACCTTCCAACCAACCTTTTGTGTTAGCTATTTTGAGCATGTTGTTTAGTCCCTTCATAACTAGCAAAAACAGGAAAGGGGATAGAGGATCCCCCTGCCTGAGTTGAGCTCCAAAGAATCCTGTTGGTGCACCATTGATCAAAATAGAGAAATTCACTGTAGTTATACAAAATTTTATCCATTTGATCCATTTAGGCCCAAATCCCATCTTCTCCAGAACATCTAGCAAGTATCCCCAATGAACATGGCCATAGGCTTTTTCAATGTCAAGTTTGCACAATATTCCTGCTTTCTTCTGCTTCATTCTCGATCTTACAGCTTCATTTGCCAGTAAGACTGCATCCATAATTTGTCGACCTTTAATAAATGCCATCTGTTGAGAACCTACCAATCTTTCCATTACCATTTTCAATCTCTCTGTTAGGACTTTAGAGAAGATTTTATAAATGCTACCTATCAGACTTATTAGTCTTAAGTCTCTCAATTCAGTAGCACCTTTCTTCTTGGGAATTAGGGCAATGAAAGTGGCATTGAAGCTTTTCTCGAAGACTTCTTGCTCACGGAAATTTGAAATGCCTTCATTATGTCATCACTTGATATAGAAGCCCATGGTGAAACCATCAAGTCTTGGGGCTTTATCCATTGCACATAGCTTGAGGCATCTCGACACTTCCTCTTCTTCAAAGTTTCTCTGCAAACCTTCTTTCTCCTCTGTTTGAACTGACCGGATAGTTTAGGCAATTACTAGTTGGTCTCCATTGGGAAGTATCTGTGTAGAGCCTTTGGTAAAAATCAACTCTCTCTTTTTCAGTTGTGCTTGTATCTTGTGTGATCTCACCTTCGACCTCTAGCTGATCAATATTATTATATCTGTGGAAGTACTTAGTGTTCTTGTCCCCCTCTTTCAACCATAGGGTTCTTGATCTTTGTCTCCAAGCAATTTCTTCTCTTTTGGTTAGATTCTCGTATTCCAGTAGCATCTCACCTTTCCTTATGGATTCCTCTATAGAGGTTTGTTTTTAACTACTGAATCAAAATCTGCCATCTTCTCTAATATCTTCTTTCTCTGGAGGCCTAGATTTCCTTGAACTTCTTTGCTCCATTCCTTAAGTTTATTCTTCAAGGCTTCCGTTTTACAGGCCAGTACATAGTTAGGTCTTCCCTCAATATTGAAATTGTTCCACCAGTCTCTGATTCTATCAGTGAACCCCTCCGTGTCCAACCACCAATTTTCGAACTTGAAATATGTTTTGTTTTTGTTCCAGGTCCCACCTTGTAGAGCTAGTGGTATATGATTTTAAATAATCCTCTGAAGTGGGATTAGCCTCAGGTTGTTGAAACATTCATCCCATTCTTTTGAAAACAAAATTATGTCTAATCTGGCAGCTGCTTCATGGTTGTCCCCTTTGTACCAAGGGAAGGTTGTATTTTCCATTTGAAGATCAATTAGCTCCATATCTTCAATGAAATCTGAAAATTCCTTCATCCCTTTTGTTCTTCTAACACAACTCCTTTTTTTTGAGACAAACCTACAGATATTGTAATCACCACAAACAACAAGCCTCTGACATCACCAATCTCTTCCCAAACTGATCTTTTTTCAATGTAACAGTTTGGTACATACACCCCAGTAATATGGCAAGAAAAACTTTGGAGTTGTGCTTCAAATTTGCAAGTCAGAGTGTATGAACCAGTCTCAAGAACTTCTCCCTTCCACATTCTGCCATCCCACATCATCAATATACCCCCTCTTGTCGCACTGGCTTCTAGATACTCGTATTTGATCCATCTATTTCCCCATATTTGTTTTACTATTTCTGAAACATCCCCCTCCAACTTTGTTTCTTGGAAACAATAAATATCTGCATTCCACTCACGTACCATACTTTGAACAAGTCTCCTTTTCTCTCTAAAATTCAATCCCCTCACGTTCATGAAATTAATTTGAATTGCATCAGGCGCTATTATATTTGATTCTCCCCTTTGCCCTGTTTCCTCCACTTTTAAATTTGATATCAAAGGCCACCAAGCTTTTGAGTTCCTGGGCACCTTTGATTTTGATCTTCTTGAATGTTGCATCAGTCTCCATTCTCCTTACTCTTCTGCTATTATCTACCTGAAGTAGAAGTTCCAATGCTTCCTCTTCATGTCCCTGGAAGTCTACCCCTAGCATTTTCCCTAATTTCACCATGTTTTGTTGTACCTATAGTGAAATCTCGTTCTCTTTGTCTTTGTATCATTAGCTGTGTTTGGGTGCAAAGAGGCACAGCCTCCACCTCCCAGTTTCCTATCACTTCTGGAGGATTTTGGACTACTACATCTGTAATCCCTTCTTCAAATCTGCGATTCTTGGATCAATTAAGCAGAATACAGTTTCTCTTTAGTTCTTATTGTCTTATTAGATCTGTTCATCAAAGCTTCATTGAGTTGCCTTGAATTTTTCCTCTTGAAGTGAATTTGATGAAATTCCAGGCATTTAATGCCCTTAGCAATGGTGAGGTTTTCAGGTTCTGATGGTTCCCTAACACCTATGCAGGAATAAAGTTCAGACTGTTTTCCTTTTCAATTTGTGCTTGTAGTTGTTTCTCATTTTCCATTTTATTTTATTTGCCGTGCTTTTCGTGCTTGTTCAAGTATAATAATTTTCATCTTTTTCCTTCCCTTTTTCTGAATGAGTTACAATTTTCTTATTCCTCAGTTGATGTTGAGAGGCATGCGAGAGATTTCATGGAAGCAGCTAAAAAGCTTCAACTTTATTTGATTGGGTTGCAACGAGAGGACCTGCCATCCAAACCAGACATGCTTAGAAAGGTAAGTTGAGTAACACCAATGATAACATCCGAGAGGATAAAATTTAGATGATATGAGTTCTTAGAGGACTACTACCGTTTCCCACTAATTTTTGGCATTGCTAATGGAGTATTGTGTACTCCAATTAATATGAACAGGAGATTGCAGAAATGGAAGAAGAGTTGAAAACTAAAACTGAGCTTATAAGTAAGCAGGAGAAACTGATCCAAGAATGGAGAAAGGAGTTGAAAGACCAATTAGACAAACACAACATGGAGTTGGAAAGGGTGTAAACTACTGCAGATCTGTGTGTTGTAAATAACTGAACAGAATCCTCTTTCGCGAAGTCCTGTTTTGTTGTTTTCTCTTGCTCGCATCCTGCAGCATTCTGTATTTGAAGGTGGTAGAAGACAACGAGCTCACTACAAAGATGATTTGTTGCTACAACAATAACAACAAACCAGTGTAATCCTACAAGTGGGTTGAGATGGACTTGTTGCTAGTGCGTTTAAATGAATGGTTGAGGGTAGGATGAGCATATTTATCTATATAATTTTCTCAACCGCGACGCCAATTTCCATACATCTGGTTTATAGATGGAGAGGACATTTTATGTATGCCTAGCATATTTGAAGAGATTCAGTTAGATTAAGAACTTCATCTACATGACATCTTTGTCTTTTGGTTGCTAAGGGGTTAACAAAGGCTAATGCGTTAGGTTTTTGTCATGTTCTTCTAAATGATTAAATTCTTTTCTTTTACGCTCCCTTCAATTCTAAGTTTGTGGTAGGAGTGTAACCAAGCGGGTTGAGTCGTATATGAGTTTGATCAAATATGAGTTAAGTAAAAATAAATAAAATATTCAATTTAACTCATATTTTAAATGGATAAAAATGAGTTATTCAATGGATAATATGAGTAAATATGAATATCTATATTGTAGTAGGAATTATGTTAAAAGTTGAAAAAACAAATCCTTTTATTGATTGTCGATAATTGAATTGATAAAAATATTATTGATTTATTGTTATTGGGTTATTAGATTATTGAGTTTTTAATGATTTTCAAATTAAATTTATTGGATTATTCGGTTCGATATCGGTTATTACTATTGGATTATTGGGTTACCCAATAAGATTATAATAATTTATTATTTTATTACTTTGTAAATATTAAATATTAATAATTTAATAGTAATGAGACGCTATAATCGTACGTTATTTATTTAAAAATTTTATCATACTTAAGTGATTAGTTATCTATTTTAGTATTTAGTCTTTAATTTTTTTTTTCGTACTCCATCTGCTTTTATTAATACAAATTTCATTATCATTCTTATCGGGTAAATTGAAAATCGAATTATTAAGAATTTAAAATCGATAAATCGAAAATCAATAAAATTATTTTATTGGTTAGCATATTTAAAGATCGAAGATTGATAATCTGAACAAATAATGTATAAAATCAAAATGAATCGACTGATGCACACCCCTACTCTCAAATGTTTAAAAAATTAATTTTTTTTTCCTCCCAATAAAAAGTTAATTTAATTTTTAGACAGTTCAAAAAATTCTAGTTACCCTCACTCATCCCAACTTCTTCCAACAAAAAAATTATTTACATTATGAATGAATGAGTCATTTTTACCCATATTATCCATTAAATTACCCATTTTTAAATAGGTAAATATGAGCTTTATCCATTTTTAATTCATCTTAACTCAACTCATTTAAAATGGATAAATCTGGATAAATATCCAAATAACTTATTTTGTCACTCTTAATATATTAAACTGTTTAACATATAGTCTCACAATCGAATATTCATACCCTTGATATTTTCAATTATATACTCTCATGGGTCGAAGGGGAATGTGGATATCAAATTTTTCCAAAAATAGCATCTCATAAGTTTCAGGGTCAAAGCAAAGCAGAGTAGACTGATATGTGTTTCGTTAGTATCATAAAAGAAAGTAAGACAAGCAAATTAGAATAAAGAAATAACATTAATGAAGGGACCACTAATTCAATTTGAACATTTTACTAATCTAATTTATGCCCCAAAGTTTTCTGTAAAAGCATCAATATAACTATTTTGTTAATTCAATAGAGTCAGATCGACAACACTTCAATTATCTTTAAAAACTTTTCCCAATACAATTGATAATTCGAAACTCTTTTACAGAAAATGTATTTTTAATATTCAAGATTTAGATATGATTTTTTTGAAATCGCTCTTTAATTTCTATCATTTCATAACCTAATACCATTTGCTATATTTCATCGTTAAAAAATAGATAAATGATTTTTGAGATAAAAGAATTTAATCCACTAAGCAAACATGCACATAATAAAGAATAGGGATCATGCATAAATATCCTTCAAATTTGGCTCCATGACTTAGTTTAATATCTAAATTATACAGGTATTTATATATAACACATTTTATTTCAACCTTAATAGTGCAATCTCAGTCTAACAAGGGAGAGTGCACTGCATACGTGCCTCATCAATGCCATGTCAGTGTCACTCGACACCACATCAGTGCCACATTGACGCCACATCAGCAATACATAAAAAATATATTTAAATTTATTTTTAATTTATTTTTTATTTATTTAAATATTTTTTATTTATTTATTTTATTTTATTAAACATGTGTTTGATCTCTATTGGAATTTAACACTTGGGAGTTGACAATTTTTTTTGTTTATTTATTTTTTCGAATTTTTTAAATAAACTAAATCGAGTAAAATTATAAG
>JAOTQJ010000102.1:17854794-17870343 GCA_025642045.1 Solanum sejunctum
TTGTGAAGATTCACACAAGTCATAATTGTTCAGATATGTTGACCAAGACTTTTCCAAAGGAGAAGCTCGTGTTTTGTCGAGAGAAGGCCAGTTTGATTGCTCACTCCATGTAGTAGTGAGGGGGAGATTTGTTAATAAATTTTCCTCCTACATAGTCCAATTTTAATTTTGAACTTTAAGCACAAATGTGTTACACTTTTGGCCCAAATATATTTAATTTTTGTCTTGGCCCATTTACTAAAAATATAAGAGAGGGGCAGCAGTCAGCAGAGTTGTAGAGAACCAGAAAAATATATTGCAGCAGCAGTAAAACAAAGAAAGCAGCAATAAGTAGTAGACTGTTCTAGTAGTCTGATTTTCCTTCCGGGTCGGAGGTCAAATGGAGTCCGTTCGTCCTAAAATTTTAGTATGTTGTTCCTGACACTCTGCTCTTCAACTTCAAGAAACAGATTTTTATTTTGATGCTCGGAATGTCTTTTTTCTAGCTGCAATTTTAGACCTGCGTTTTCAGATTTATTACTGAATTTTGGTGAAATTGTTGAATGTTGTTTTGCCAAGAATATTTCTTGATGATTGTATTTACCTCTAGTGTTTACTGTAGAGGAGAACTTGTTGTACCCACTTGGTTCTTGCTGATTAGTGGAAGGTTTCGGATTGTTGTTAAACGGTCCCGTGATTTTCTCCCTGATTTGGGGTTTTCACATAAATTGCGTGTTCTCTACTCTATTTCCATTGTTTTAACTTGTCTGTTGCTGTGAATTTTTGGTGATCATTGTGTTTTTGTCATTCATCTTATTTATTTGGGAAAAAAAATTTATTGCGCTTCCGGTTGTGTTTCATTGTTGCTTCCCCAACAGGGGCATCTGTAGACACACAAATTTTCGTGAAATAAATTCATACAAAATTTGAATTTAAATTCGTGATCATTTGGATTGAATTAATTAATCTGGGCTTCACAAATTAACAAGTCAATTTTATTAATCTTAAGTCCAACCTCCATTTCGTCCTGAGGCCTAAGCTTATGCCACATGCCAAGATGACTTGGCATCTCAGTCAAGTTCAAGACCAACAAAAGAATACCATGTGTTCTCATGATGTGGTAATCCTAGTCAAAGTTCACCAATCAATTAAAAAACAATCTAATTACATCGTACTTGTGATAAGCTTGATGACTTACATAAACCAATCAGAAGAGGTCAAAAGAGTCTATCCACATTTGGACTGCCTCCCTCCTACAACTATAAATAGGAGGGTTACATAATTTTCTGATTGCTCCAAAGTAAGGAAAATGGAGCACCAACATGGGTTATGATATACTGGTGGGAGTGGTTCACCCTTAAGCAGAGGTCTCGAGTTCGAGTCCTAAGAATGAAAAAAATCTTGTTGGGAGTGTCACTCCCAAATGGGTCAAGCAGTGCGATCCGAATTTAGTAGGAACTCCACGAGTTTCGAAAATCAGGTGAGAAACCAAAAAACATAAAAGGAAAATGGAGCCAAATTAGTACATTGAAAGGTGTGATCTAACTATCAATAAAATATATTTAAGACCTAAAAGATCATAAGTTCATGATCTAACTATCAATAAAATATATTTAAGACCTAAAAGATCATAAGTTCAACTCCTATTGTAGTTTATACTTCCACCCACTTAGGACCAAAAGTATGTAAGACCAGATGTAAAACTTCAACTAGCAAATAAGATTTGGCTTACTCCAATTTTCCAATCATTTCAAACAACTGAAACAAAAAAGTGTTGGTCAATCTAATACGAATTTGTTTGAAATGATTGGAAAATTACCATAAGAAGCTTATGTGGTTGATGGTCAGCAGAGCCATGTAGGTGGTAATTGTATTTGTTTGGAATGATTGGAAAATTGCCATAAAAAGCTCATGAGGCTGATGGTCAGCAAAGCCAGGTAGGTGGTAGTCAGCAGGTTATACAGATGATACAGATTCCACCAGCAGCCCATTCCCCAGCAGCCTAGGTGGTTGACAGTCAGCAGGTGGAACTGATTCCACAAGCAGCCCAGTGGATGATGCTTTCGAATGGAAGTATCTATGGGACCCATTTGATTAGCACTGACTGACTGTTCTTGTCCGTTGGTTTATCACAAGTTTGAGTAACAAGAAGGATCAGAACTTTCTAGATATTGGTTATGAAGTTTTGCATGCCTTAGAGGAAAGAAGTCCTCCTACCGTAGGCATACCAGTGACTTTGAAGAGTTCAAAGTTGGCTAATGGTATCACCTCCCGCATAGGATTGTTGATTAAGACTAGACAAGGAATGGGATTAGTCCTTTTTTGGCCATTATTGGAACCTATGTTTCCGTTGCATAAAATGATTCAACTATCTTTTCAGTGGAAACTACTTGGGGAGAAACCTACGCTTTTGATTTTCATTGATGAGAAACTGTCTAAACAAGTGAGTACTTCTAATGGGAGAAAGAAAGGCTATGCGGATTAAGACTCGAGGATGGAAGAATCCAATTTGCTTTCAACAAGAAATTTATTCAAGAATTTGTTTTTGTAAAGGACTTAGAATCCTAATCCTAAGGTCACTAGGTTAACAGAACGTAAGGGACTTAGAATCCTAACCCTAAAAACCATGATTATCAAAAACTCTTTTTTAAAAAGAGGAGCGAACTGCGGTAAAATATTTTGGTCTGCAAAGTAATGTATTCTTTTATAGTTACAGTGAAGACAAAAGTAATGCTTGGTTGATAGTTTTCTGAATTAAGAATAATTATACCAAAATACCACACTTTGGTTTAATAATCCTCGCCTTGATTATTTGTTTTGGAAATTACAACTTATCCAGGTGTGCTTCATTTGATAGTAAAAATTATTGTGTTGTTTGAAAAGGCCTGAAGTAGGAGACATCTATAGACACATAAATTTTAGTGGATTCAATTAATCCAAAATTTGAACTTAAATTTATGATCATTCGGATTGAATTAATTAATTTGGGCTTGACAAATTAATAAGTCCATTTTATTAATTTCAAGTCCAATCTCCATTTCGTCTTGAGGCCTAAATTTATGCCATGTGTCAAGATGACTTGACATCTCAGTTAAGTTCATGACCAACAAGAGAATGTCATGTGTTCTCATGATGTGGCAATCCTGGTCAAAGTTCAACAACCAAGCAAAAGAGCAATCTTATTACATAGTATTTGCGATAAGTTTGTTGACTTACATGAACCAGTCAGAAGAGGACAAAAGAATTCATCCACATTTGGACTGCCTCACTCCTACAACTATAAATAAGAGGGTTACATAATTTTCTGAGGACATTCTCCAAGCATTGTAGAAAAGCTACAAATGACAAAGTGTTGTCGACATTCCCAAAGATCAAACACATCTTAGGAGGTCTACGTCATCCTATATTCGAAAAATGCCTCACATCTCAAAGAGGTCTACGCCATCCTACATTCGAGAAACACGCTATTATCGACCCTCAATACGCTACTACCAGCCCTCACATCTCAAGGAGGTCTACATAATCCTACATTCGAAAAATATGCTATTACCGGCCCTCAAATTACATAAACACGTCTGGAGAGAAGAATCAAGAGAATAACGGAATTATACTCATTCAAGATTCATCAATAAAATTATCCGTTCTTTTATTTATTTTGATTGCAGTTAATTTTCGCTTAACGAAAATTTGTTGCGAACAATGTAATAAACAGCAGTAGCGCCAACCTTTTGTGTTTTGGTCTCTCCTTTGGATTTCCCAAAGGAACAATGACACCATGCATCTTCAAGCATTTGAGCTTCTTTAAAATCTGGGCCGTGGTGCCGACTGCTTTTGTGTTGTAATATCAAGAATCATCATTCGTCTCCAGCTAAAAACAAGTTTCTAAGTGAGAGAAGAATGAAAACCTTGGGTAATTTATCAGCATTGGAGCTGGCTGACAGCAACCCATTCATGTCACCAAGAGCAACCTGTAAAGAAAGTAGAAATGTCGTTAATTTGTGGACTGCAGGGCTTCCCATCTTGAGAAAGAAAACATGTGAAATGGTAAAGTAGACAGAGAGATATTGTGGCACACAAAGATGGACTTTAGTCTAAAGGAAGAACATAAGAATATGAGAGGGGAACAAAGATTGGGCTCGATTGAAAGGCTAAACAACCTCGCACAACAGAAGCACACCATCCTTAGCGGCAGAGGAAGCATAGCAATAATTTGCACTTACATAGAACATATCAGCAAAATAAACATGTTGCCTGTCTGGAGGAGCAATTTGTGAACATGTAGGAATCAATCATTAAGTAATTATGAGATGCCTTTATAACATGCTTGAAGAAATCAAAACAAGAAAATAAGTGAAAGAATGCCAGCCCAGTTTGTAAGCCGAGAACATGCCATAAAAGCATCCTGTTACTTGTATCAGAGAACTGCTTCCACATTTTACATCAGTCTTGGGTAGTAGTGGTTATATGATTAAAAAAACAATAGAAAAAAGTCGTAAGGAATTTTATGAGAATTTGGAGTTCACCTTCTGGAATCTTTCAGTTTCAGATGCCCTAAATACTTGAACAATATCGACAGCATAATCAGAATGTGTGTTTGCATGCATATTCTTCATGTAATTCTCAATCTGACAAAAATAACATAACATGACGCGTATGGACATGAACAATAATCAAATAAAATAACAGCAGAAGACATGATGTGCATGGACCAGATGAACAAATAAACTTCACAATATTCATACTTGTCATGCTGATTTACACTCTGAATAAAGGAATAGAATCCTCAGAAAATAACTAATAGGACCAGTAAAAACTTTTTCATACCATGATAAATTCCTGGGAACCGACTTCAACTGGAACAAGTTTGCAATGAAGTTGTTTATATTGATAATACAAGGGATCCTCCTACAAGATGATAAGTCAATTCTGAGTCATATCTTAATCATCAAAACAGTTATTGAGTGCAAAGCAAAGCAAAGCAAATCGTGTTAAATCAAAAATCATTTCACTGATAATGCACCAAGATGGAGTCCAAAATTATGGTTTTTACTTTGAGCTTCCAAAATATCAATCTATACACAACAAAATGTTCTTTGTACACCATAACTAAAGAAAATACTTTCAACGAGACTCGGCAAAGCAGTACCTGTATATCTGTGTTATCTTCCAATAACTTAGTTGTGACTTTAATTTCAGCAAGGGCTTCGACCTTTTCATTTTCAAAAGTTTAGCTCAGCAATAGGATCAGGTAGAAATAAGTAAAACAATAGACAAACAGCATGAAAATAAAAGTAAAAAAACATAGAAGCAAAAGTTCACTACAAAGATCATTTTTTACTGACAATAGCTAACTCAACTATCTAACACATGCTTTATTAGCTCATGCATACAATAGGATCACTTAAAACCAACTCATTTGTGAGGGAACACCAACTAACAGTAAATAAGAAACTCATGCTTCTAGATGAGCATAACCATTGATAATAAAACATCATATGATCAGTCAGTTCAATTAACCGTCAAAAGCACACAAAGCAGACACATCCACCCCTTTGACTGAAATGCGCAAACGTAGAGAATAATGATCAGGAGAGAAGAGAAAAGGAGTGAATTTAGAAAAGAAAGAAATCAGTCACTATTTCAATTTTGCGTTTTAACTTCTGAGGAGTGTCGATGACAAATTTACCTGATAGTAGGAGAATGAGTATATTAGTGAGTTACACAAAAACTAACATAACACAGGAAAAAAAGAAAGACTGGATGATCAAGCAAGCAGATGAAGTAGGACAAGGCAAAATGAGGCTTTGGTGGGGAAGGAACTAAGAGGACTTTCGCGTCTTCTGGAATCCAAAATCACGAGGAATGACAGTATAGAATTAACTGCAATATAAAAATGATGAAAATATAAGCGACCATACGTTCATGGTTACAAACAGCTCCTGAAACTTAGGGCTGAGCAGATATGCATTGATCAAAGAAATCAGTCACTATTTCAATTTTGCGTTTTAACTTCTGAGGAGTGTCGATGACAAATTTACCTGATAGTAGGAGAATGAGTATATTAGTGAGTTACACAAAAACTAACATAACACAGGAAAAAAAGAAAGACTGGATGATCAAGCAAGCAGATGAAGTAGGACAAGGCAAAATGAGGCTTTGGTGGGGAAGGAACTAAGAGGACTTTCGCGTCTTCTGGAATCCAAAATCACGAGGAATGACAGTATAGAATTAACTGCAATATAAAAATGATGAAAATATAAGCGACCATACGTTCATGGTTACAAACAGCTCCTGAAACTTAGGGCTGAGCAGATATGCATTGATCATTGACCATAATCAGACAACTCACAGCAGGAACCAAACAAGCTTACCTGCTCAAATCTTCAAGCAGTGTTCTGTTGGACTGGCCAATTGCATCAGCAATATTTTCAAGACATCATAGCCCTAAACAGAGACAACTTTTAGTCGAACAGTCCAGTGTAATTATTTATTTTTTTCCTCACATTTATTAATCCATTGACTAGTTCATTTTTGTCTTGGCGAGGGTAGTAAAGCATGATAGCTGGACTATCAGAGTAAAGAGAACATTATTATAGTATATAAAGGTTATGACTTCTGAATTCTGATAACACGTATCCACTTCCTGTCTAACTATCTTCTCCCAACACCCTTCAATACTTTTAATTCTCCATTTCTTCAGCAAAAATGAAAGATTTTGTGAAAATTATTTGGATCAGATTTTAGTCAGGCAATCTAGCAGCAAGATTGAGAATTTTCGGCATTCCAGGAGATCACCAATCAATACCGCAAGATTTGATGAAGAAATATTAGTGGGGGTAAAACAATATCCCAGAAAAGAAGACACTGTATCATAGCATTAAGTTATAATACTTAGAATGTTTCAATTCTGTATAGAAGGAACAGAAAATCACGAGAAATGGTAAAGACAAATCAAGTAAACTGACCAAGGGAATATCAATATTTGATGATACTTACTTCGTTTCAATTTGTTTGTTCTGGTTTGACTTGGCATACAATTTAAGAATTTGCATCTTATAGTCTTAAAATCAATATGTGAAAAGTTGAAATCAGACTAAAAAGGAAAGTAGGACAAACAAATTATAATGGAAGGAGTAATAAATTTAGGTTTAAGGGAATCTTTACATGATGTGGTATTTGCTTCATCGTCAGGACAACCACAGAGATTAAATAAATGAAGGTAAAACTAATTAGTTCAGAAATGAGACACTATGCCTTCAAAATTGTTTTCTTGCTCAATTTACCTAGTGGCAATTTGTTAGCATCGTGGCCTATTCAACAATAACAAGAATATATAGCAGTTAGCCAGTTACAGTAGAAACGATTGTTGTCAAGATAAGAACCATTATGGTGTGAGAAAACCTATTTCCATCATTTGCTTCCTCATCATATTGATGTTGCAAATGTTGGGACCGCGCGTGCACCCGCGCCCTAATCCCACATTAGTATGATATTGTCCGCTTTGGGCCAAATCCTCACGAATTTGTTTTTGGGCATCTCCCAAAAGGCCTGATACTAATGGGATTGGGTTCAACCTTATAAGTTAGTCATTTTACCTTTCCACAACCGATATGGGAGGGAGGAGTTTGCATTTATGCATCCCAACAAACCTCCCCTCAAACTCCAACCACACAATCTGATGGCCTCTCCTCCAGCGATTATCGATCCATCTTGTACCGACAACGATTATCATTTCAAATCTACCACCATCTTGTACAGTCGCAACAACCTGCAGGACAAGCCGCCCGACCATCCTGTCGAAAAGACTTTCAACACAAGGCATTACCGTAGACCTCCACATCGCTAGGTTACGCCATCCAGCGATTATCATTTCAGATCTACCACCATCTTGTACCGTCGCAATAACCTGCGAGACACGCCACCTATACCATCAGGTGACAGAAAGACTTTAGATACAAGGCACCCTTGCAGATCTTTGGTCCTAATGCCACACCGGTGACTCTGCACACGTCGATCCATTACTCCTGCCCTCCGAACCTGGGCTCTGATACCACTTGTTGGGACCGCATGTGCCCACACCCTAACCCCACATTAGTATGATATTGTCTGCTATGGACCAAGCCCTCACGGATTTGTTTTCGAGCATCTCCCAAAAGGCCTCATACTAATGGAGTTGGGTGAACACTTATATATTGCTATATTTTTCTTTCATTTGAAGATGTGGGATGGGTTGCACATCCCCAAAGATCTGCAAGGGTGTCTTGTATCGAAAGTTTTCCTGTCATGTGATGGTACAGGCGACATGTCCCGCAGGTTATTGCGGCGGTACAAGATGGTGGCAGATTCAAAAATCAATAATCGTTGGAGGGAAGATAACGAGATGTGGTCTGGTTTGAGGGGAGGATTGTTGGGGATGTGCAACCCATCCCACATCTTCAAATGAAAGAAAAATATAGCAATATATAAGTGTTCACCCAACTCCATTAGTATGAGGGGGTCTGCGGTAATGCCTTGTATCGAAAGTCTTCCTGTCAAAGTGGTGGTACAGGCGGCGAGTCCCGCAGGTTGTTGCGGCTGTGCAAGATGGTGGCAGATTCAAAAATCGATAATCGTTGGCGTGAAGATCACGAGATGTGGTCTGGTTTGAGGGGAGGATTGTTGGGGATGTGCAACCCATCCTACATCTTCAAATGAAAGAAAAACATAGCAATATATAAGTGTTCACCCAACTCTATTAGTATGAGGCCTTTTGGGAGATCCCCAAAAACAAATCTGCGAGGGTTTGACCCAAAGCGGACAATATCATACTAATGTGGGGTTAGGGCTTGGGTGCGCGCGGTCCTTACAGCAAATAAGAGAGATGAACTTTGCAGCCGGGTCTAACGAGGTTGACATTTTGGTATTAGGTTGGATTGTCCGTGGACCTGTTTGATAGGTTCATGAAGGCCTAAGATCAGTATACACCACGTTATATGTATTGCAATGTCGACTTGATAAACAAGAATGGTACTTCAAACCAAACTGTTATCCATATGATAGAAAATTACAGCAGAAAGTAGATCATAACGTTCTTAGTTGATGGAAAAAATAAAGAGTTGAATACATCTACACAATTGCAATACAGAGCAATAGCATTGACATTAAAGCAGAAAGCCAAAAATAATAAGTTTACCACATGATAGTCCTAATAGAGAACAAGAAACTTAAAAGAACTTACTGAGTCTTTTCCATTTTCAGCATAGTCCATTTCCAACCAAGTAGAATGCTTTGGTTGACCAAAAAAATCTTTGCGGTTAGACCAATAGTTCTTGGTCTTCTCATAGAATTTACTCTCAAACTCAGATGTGGCATCATAGACAAACATATAGGGACCACTTATCTTCGTTCCGCCCTTTGCGCCAAGCCGCCAACTCAACCCCATCTAGTGTAAATAAGGAAATTCCCACCACTATCATTCTCTGCAATCAGAAGAATAAAATCAGGCCAAACAAATATGGAGAAGGGTAATGACAAAATATCAGCAAGTTTTCGAATATGTAAGAATTCTCATTGTTTCTAGAACATGATGAACCAAATACAACAATCGTAGTTGTTCTCAGGGTTAGCCCACCATCAGAAGTAGTCAGATGATTTAGCAACCAATTAACTTGAACAATTTATTATGGTATATATTGCTACTTTTTTTTCTGATAACAAGGGGAATCCGCAACCGCTACCCTTTGGGTGGGTACAAGATAAATCCCTGCTTCAATGCAATAGCTAGCAAACCACATAGGAGAGGTAACCCACAATAGATAAGTCTGGTGTGACGAACACGACTCAGAAGGCAAACCCCTTGCTTTCGCTGGCAAAGGGTTTCGAACTTGAGACCTCCAACAAGGAAATCTCAAACCCAAACCCCTAGGCCACCCAAAGGGTATGGTATATATTGCTCCTATAGCATAGAAAATAACTTTAAAAGGAAAACAAGGCAACGTGACAGTCTAATTCCAACAAATTAAGATGTATATGAGGCAACAAATGGAGAATCACATAGAACTTGAATGATGTAGAACATATTATTGTTGTTCCCAACTATGAGAAATATGAGAGGAAAATACTATTGAATTGTTGTCTATACTATTATATTGACACCTTATTTGTATATACTATATTAGACTTCTTTTCCAACTAGAATACTATAATACAATCCTTTTCCAAGTAGGATTTTATATCATATTGTTAATCCTATTCTTAGTAGGATATTATTTACCTATTCCTATTCCAATTCTAACACTCCCCTTCAAGCTAGTGCACACAAATTATAAGCACCTAGCTTGTTACGGATATAAATAATACGATGACTGATGAAGAGATCATCCGACTTCATAAAATTGACAATCAATCTCAATCTGTTTAGTCTTCTCATGAAATACTGAATTTGACGCATAATGCTAGTCAAATCTTAATGTGCTTGGTCTTCATATAAAATACTGAATTTGATGCATAATGTTGATAAAACACAGAGTGATAAATTCCTGAAGTACAGTGTTGAACTTTTGAAACCAAGGTTTAGAAGACTGTTTTAGATCATAGACTAACCTACACAATTAACATACAAGTCTACCTGACTCCCCCTGAGCAACAAAACCAGGTGGTTGCTCTATATAGACTTCTTCCTTGAGATCATCATAAGAAAGACATTTTAATGTCCAATTGATAAAAAAAGCTATGCATTGGATTATTACATATGATGGCTGAAAGTGGTCACAATTCGAGAAATAAAATTATATGGGTAATGTCGAAACGATGACACGACCCTACTGAGAAAGAGAATTAAATGGTCGAAATGGACATGACCCTAGAAGGGGAACATTTACTGGCTTGATGTTTAGCATTACCAATATGAGATGAGGCACAATTGTGACATTTGGGACATAGGTAGTACAATCCATTCTTTGCTCTACCAAGTTCCAGAGGGCTCTTTAGAGAAGGACCCTGCAATAGACAAGATAAGCTGTTAAAACTTACTATTCCTTTAAGTTGCAAATCTAAACAATGAACAGATATCAGATTAAACTTGAAACTAGGCACAAATAACAGATTGTACAGAATTAAAACTGGATTCAAACATGCATGCCCAATTTGAATCACTCTGACTTTGTATCCATTGGGTAGGGTGACTAGGAAGGGATATGGTAGGTTTTTGATGTTTTTGAGGTTTTCTTTATTGTAGGTCATGTGATGTGATGCTCCTGAGTCTATGATCCAAGAACCAACAGTCAATCTTACACATTTACATGACAAAACACCTATTTCATCAATGGAAGAGTAGCAAGCAAGTATACCTCCTAGATTCACAGCTCCGCTCAGCATGTTTCCTGTACCATCATCTGCATTCCCAAGCTGCAAAGTTCCTAAGAGATTAAGCAGCTGCTCATACTGATCCTTAGTTAGGTTCACAGGAATTTGTCTACTTGCATTATGACTTCCTTCCGCCTCAGAACCTTGTACATGTGCAGCAGATGCTGAGCCTTTTCCTTTGAGATCCTTGATTCACGTAACTTGTAGCATCTTTCCTTGGTATATCTAGTTCTCTTGCAGAAATCACAGAACATGTTTGATCTGCCTTGCATGTCTGAATTTCCAGACCCTAAACTTCCTCTAGACATTGAATTCCTAGGGCCACGAGAGTTGCCAGGACCTCTATGTGAGTTGTAGTTGTCCTGAAAGGTTTAGTTCCACCTGCAATGGATGCATTCAAAGAAGTGGATTCTAAAATAGTTTGGTTATGAGGCTTTACTTCCTTTTGCTTCTCTTCTTGCAACAATATAGCAAATGCATGTGCCATACTTGGCAAAACACTCATCGTCAGTATATTCCCTCTTATGGCAGTATGGACTTCAATAAGTCCCATGAGAAAGTGTATGAGTCTCCTGTCCTGCTCAGCCTTATGCATTTTCACCTTTCCACTATTGTGCACACACAAGTGCATTGAGAGCCAACATCAATGGTATTCATTTCTTCCCACAGCTTCTTCATTTTAGTGTAATATCCAGTTAAATACAAACTTCCTTGCACCAAATCATTGATTTCCTTTTGAAGTTAGTACAACTTTCACCCATTTGTTTGATCATACCTATCCTCCAATTTCTTCCAAGGTTCTTCTGTATTATTGACATATTGCAGACTGTCTCTTTGATCAGGTAAAATAGAGTTTAGAATCCATGAGGTTACCATGTCACACACCTTTCCCATTGTGCAAATCCTGGATCATCTGGACCTGGGCTCACAATTTTTTCATTGATAAAACTTGTTTTGTTCTTCACTGATAGAGTCCTAAGAAAAGCTCTTCTCCAGGATCTGTAGCTAGATCCATCAAAAACTGAAGGAAGCAAAGTTGTGCTAGCATTTTCAGTGGGATGTAGATACAAAGGACTTGTAAAGTCCATCCTAGCTCTAGATGCAGTCGCATTGTTTGGAGTATTGTCATCAGCTTGAGCATTAGCTATTGATGTAGAATTGAACAGAAACAAGCTAGATGTCAAGGTATACTCAGATTTGAATACAATCCAAATGAATGATGAATGAAATGAGCTTGAGCAAGACTTGCTCTGATACCATGAGGAAAAACTAGATAGTTGACTTGATTTTCTCCATTAATGGAGGCACAATTCAGAGAGTAGAGAAGAGGATGAGGGAATATTGTTGGTTTATTATTATATGAAGAAGAAGTAATACACTGATAGGTGATCTATATATTCAGTCACACTACTTGTATGATAGAACCTTCTAATATCTATTCCTAACTGACTAATAACAGTCTTTTAACCGCCTAACTAACTTTGTCAGATTAACTTCATGCTTAACTAATTAACTAGATACAAATTATGACTATCAATATATTTAGTACATAATCTCATCATAGTCTTTACTTTTAGTCAGAGACCGAGTTGTATTTACTATTACAGAGTCGTATTAGATACTCTTTATACTCATGACACCAAATTGTGGGATGATTCCTAAGTATTTCCTTCTTTTCATTAGTGGCCTTACTTTGCTTTAGGAATCTCTTTCACGGTCTTATTGTTTGGCTTACATATCAGGTTGGGTTGGGATGTGTGCCATAGCGGCCTCAATATTTGGATCGTAACACTTTCTTGATTCTTTTTTTTTAAAATTACTTTAACTAAATAAGTAGAAAATATTTTATTTCTCATCATTAGTTTTTATTAAGATGACAATTAAAATTTTCTAATAAGATAGAAAATATTTATTTCTTATTATTTTCTGAATTGGAATAGGATAAAGATTTTCTAGTTGAAAAAATTATTATTAGAAAAAGAATGTGCTTAAGTAATAAATAAGGCATTTTTGAACCAAAATGTTAAAAGCGGGGGCATTTTTTGACCGAACTGGATAATCTTATCATTATTTAATCCTCTTATTATACTTGTTGACCAACCAATAGAACATTGTAAAATTTGCTTGGTTATATTCTCAACAGACAAAGTCAATTCTCAATTTGCTTGAACTGCATCATCAATATTATTAATTAGGTGGACGATTGTACAACACATTACTTTTAGACTTTTCTCCATATCTATATTTTCCCACAAGTTGTGTAGTGGTAGTTGGAGAAACTTTAATACAGATTTCAAGAATCAAAGGAACAGTACTGTAATGTACCTTTCGCTTAGCTTGCATCTTTGTCCTCTTTGATAATGAGAACTTTCATTTCCTCTTGCTTTGTCTTATCACATAAGTTAGGGACCCTTTGAACACATTATTTATGTATACTGTTTCTCAGTGTTTTTCTCTACTCCATACACAGTCCTCTCTTTTTTCTCAATCAAAAGTAGTGTTCATGCAGTCTTTCCTTAATCAAGAGAAGATGGCTGATGCATTTGTGTCATTTGCGGTTCAAAAATTGGGTGATTTCCTCATACAGGAAATTTCCCTGCGGTCAAGTCTGAGAGATGAAGTTAGATGGCTGAGAAATGAGATAATCTTCATGCAGTCTTTCCTCAAAGATGCAGAATAAAAGCAAAGTGGAGGAGATCAAAGAGTTCAACAATGGGTGTTTGAGATCAACTCTATTGCTAATGACACTGTTGCTATACTCTATACTTACAGCTTCGAGGCTGGTAAAGGTGATGATGATGGATTTGCTAGTCGACTCAAGGCTTGCGCTTCCATATGTAGGAAGGAGAAGACATTCTACAATGCCAGCAAGGAGATCCAATCACTCAAGCAAAGAATCATGGATATCTCTCGCAAACGAGAGACTTATGGTATTACAAATATTGATAATAACGCAGGAGAAGGGCCAAGAAATCGGACAAACAATCAATCTCCATTGAGGAGAACTACCTCCTATGTGGATGACCCGGATTACATTTTTGTTGGCTTTCAGGATGTGGTAGAAACGTTGATAGCTGAACTTCTCAAAGCTGAGCCTCATCGAAGCGTCATCTCCATTTATGGCATGGGTGGATTAGGCAAGACCACTCTTGCAAGAAACCTCTACAGAAGTCCTAATATAGTCTCTAGCTTCCCAAACGAACTTGGATATGTGTTTCTCAAGAGTACAACACAATGGATCTTCTTAGGAATATCATAAAATCCATCCAAGGTCGAACTAAGGAAACTCTTTGTTGGAAAGGATGACAGAAGGAGATCTAGAAATTCACCTTCGTGATCTTTTAAAAGAACGCAAATACCTTGTGGTGGCTGATGATGTATGGCAGAGAGAAGCATGGAAGAGTTTGAAAAGAGCATTCCCAGATAACAAGAATGGCAGTAGAGTTATCATTACCTCGCACAAAGAGGATGTCGCTGAAAGAGCAGATGACACAGGTTTTGTCCATAAACTTCATTTCCTAAGCCAAGAAGAAAGTTGGGATCTCTTTTGTAGGAAACTACTTGATGTTCGAGCAATGGTTCGAGAAATGGAAGGGTTAGCTAGAGATATGGTGGACAAGTGTGGAGGCCTGCCTCTTGCAATTGCTGTATTGAGTGGACTACTTTCGCATAAAAGGTGGTTAGACGAATGGCAAAAGGTGAAAGATCATCTTTGGAAGAACATTATTGAAATAAATATATTGAGATCTCCAACATACTATCATTAAGCTACAAGGATTTGTCAACTTCACTCAAGCAGTGTTTTCTGTACTTTGGTATTTTTCCAGAAGATCAAGAGGTCTATGCTGAAAACATAATACGATTATGGATGGCGGAGGGTTTCATACCAAATGGAGAAGAAAGAAAGGAGGATGTCGCTGAAGGCTTCTTGAATGAGCTGATAAGATGAAGCTTGATACAAGTGGTACGTATATTCTGGGAAAAAGTTACTGGATGTAGGGTTCATGATTTACTTCGTGATCTTGCCATACAAAAGGCATTGGAGGTAAACTTCTTTGACATTTATGGTCCAAGAAAGCACTCCATATCTTCTTGTTAGGAAATGTCAGGCGATAGCGAAAGCGCGATAAGGATCGGTATTTGATATTGAAAAGTATAAAATAAATTTGGCAAGATAATAAAATGGAGGCACAGATTTAACGTGGTTCACCCAATAAAATAGGCTAC
>JAOTQJ010000102.1:17890352-17904391 GCA_025642045.1 Solanum sejunctum
AAATATGTTATTATACATAAATGTAAAAGAGAGTTTAAGGAGAGCATTTTTGTTATTACACTTACTTTATCCCAGGAATAAGCTATCTTGGGATTATTATCCCATTTCCTAAAAGGGATAACTTATCCTAGGACTAAGGGGTCGTTTGGTGTGAAGGATAAGTGTAACTTATCCGGGGATAAAATTATACTAGTCTTTAAATTATTGTTTTGGTTGGCCAATTCGTGATAACTTATTTCCTGACTAATAAATAGTACTGGAATAAATTATCCATTCTATTTGGTGGTATACTAATCTTGGGATAACTTATCCCAGTATAAGGGATAAATAACAAGAAAAGCCTTTTAACCCCTTTTTATATCTCACTTTGTATATTTATATTATTTTTAATATAATGTATATAATAATATTATAACCTTCCCTCCTTATTTTTATGATACTTCTTCATATATTTCTATTGAAAAATTACACGATATGATATAATTTTTATTGATTAATTCTTATATTTTTTATATTTTAATTTTTCATAAATCCTTTTTTACTTTAATAAACTTATAAATGGAAGTTCTATTTTTAAATAAAATAAGGCAATAATTTTATTTTAAATGCATATAGTATTATCAAGGAAATGCACACATTATAATAATTAAGCTAAATAAGATGAAAGATATATTTTAAAAATAAATATTGAATAACTGAAGCTAACAAGGAAAGTATATATATTAAAAAAACTAATAGATTGAAGGGTATTTTTGTAAACAAACAATGTATTTTTAAAATTTATGTAACAAACCAAATACTCAATAACAAATAATCTCAATATAACTTATCCCATCATTACTAATCTCAACATAACTTATCCCATCATAACTTATCCCTTTATAATTATCCCATCATAATTTATCCTTTTATAACTTGTAGTCAAACCAAATAACCCATAATTGTTAATCGTGGGATAAGTTATCCCAATTTGTGCAATCAAACAAGAAAATTAAGGTCACTTAAAAACTTATCCTGGGATTAACTTCCCTTATCTATTACACCAAACGACCCTTATACTTGCCTTACACAAAATGAATAAGACAAATATATATAGTTATAGAAAAATAAATAAGTTTTTAATTTAAAAGTTAGGACTAAAAAAGAAAAAAAAATATAATTATCCTAATATATTATGGTAAAATATTAAATGAGACTAATTTTACCTAAAATAAAAATATAAGTATGGTAATTTTTAACGAGTTAATGGTTTACCCAATAAGAAATTAAATAATTTATCCCCACACTAATAAGTCATTATTTATAAAATTTTAAACTATTTCTCAACTATTTATTCGATAACGCAATTCCAATAAGTTAATTTTGAAGTTGACTTATCAATTACGATCTATTTTGAACATCCTTTACGATTTGATTTTGAACGCTTTTACTCGAAAGTGAAAAAATGAATCCTAATGTGAGGAATTAAAATTTTATCAGTATTTTATACTTACAATAAAATTTAACTATTTCAAATTCACAATTTACAAAGCTATATTCATAAGGAAGCATTTTTCTATCATAAATATTTTTTATATGAACAACTTAAACCGGAAATCTCTTATTAAGAGATGAATAACTTCGCCCACCATGCTGATAAAGTGAATTTTTCTTTAAACCGGAGAAATTCAAATGAGAAAAGAAAGTTGTTCCGACCACAATTACTGTAGCTTTGCATACCCTACCATTCCCACGCCAGCACAAGCGTCGGTCGCACGCATGAAGAGTCACTCTCTCACGTGCGAACCCACTCCACTCTTATTGGTTGAGCTACTTTTAATTACACACAGCACTCTTTTCCTCAAAATCTCAAATCTACCTTACATTGAATTCAAACAAAGATTTTTGTTTTTGTTAATTCTTACATACACACCAGCCAAAATCAACACTCTGTCACTAGCCTTGAGCTTTTTTCTTTTTTCCTTCTCTCTCTTTCTGTAGTGTTGTTTTGTATGTTTCTTGAACTTCCAACTTTACAGCTCAAAGTTCCATTTTCCTATCTTTCTCTGTCTGGGTGTTTTTTTTTTTTTTTGGGTTTTAGCAGTGAAATGAACGTTGGGTACTCACTTGCAGATCGAATCTAGCATTTTCAGGTACTGCTTTTATGGGTGTTTTGGTATGTTACAAAGCTTTAATTTTAGAGCTTTTGTTGGATTGTACCAAGCGCTTAAATGGGGGTACTTGGTTCTGGGTTTTTGGGGTTTTGGTGGTTGTGATTGTGTTAGTGTATGTATAAAAAGCTTTGATCTTTCTTTGTTTGCTTAGATGATTCTCTTTTTTCTGGAAATTATGGTGGATTATACTGAGTTCTTTAGTGGTTGTACACTGGTTCTGGGATTTGGTGACGGTGGGTTCTTAGAGCTTTTGTTGGGTTGTACCGAGTGCTTAGATGGGGGTACTTGGTTTTGGGCTTCTGGCGGTTTGGTGGTAGTGCTTGTGTTAGTGTATGCATAGAGCTTTGATCTTTCTTTGTTTTTTGTAGATGATTCTTTTTTTTTCCTTTTTTTCGTAAATTTTGGTGGATTATTGAGGGCTTTAGTGGGTGTACACTGGTTTTGGGATTTGGTGAAGGTGGGTTCATGTTTGCATTTTCAGGTTTAGGATGCCTCTTACCGGTTGCTTAAATGGGGATACTTGGTTCTGGAGTTTTAGTGGTTGTGCTTGTGTTAGTTAATGCATAAAGCTTTGATCTTTCGTTGTTTGTGTAGATGATTCTCTTCTTTGGGAATTTTGCTGGGTTATTCTGAGTGCTTTAGTGGGTGTGCACTTGCTCTGGAATTTGGTGACACTGGGTTCATGCTTGCATTTTCAGGTTTTTGATTTTGGTTTTGTCTGTGTTAGTGTGTGTATAAAGGATTGATTTTCTTTGTGTTTGCTTAGATGGATCTTTTGTTGGATTGTACTCAAAGCTGTGAGCGGTGTATGTTGGTTTTGGGGTCTTATGTACGTGTCTGCTTTTTGTGGAATTGCTGATGCTCTGTAGTTTCAGTAGATGAATTTTCGTCTAGGGGGTTAATGAGTTCCCATGAAGTGAAAATGGTACTTTTAATGCTCTTATATTTGGTTCATGGTTGTAATTGGTTTGATTTCTGTTTTGGGTTTTTGCAGTTAAAGGTTAAACATATGCCACCATTAGGATTCTAGGAACTCGTAATTGTTAGAAGGCCGTTATGTTAGAAATTTCCTTGTCAAGCTACATGAAGCAGATTCCTGGTAGTCCACGGAAACACTATTGCTAATTGACTGAATCGAGAAACACATTGATCAGTTAATTTGATAAGATGTTAATTGAAGCTTGATTTCATTGGCACCATGCAATTGAACAATTCAAATGCTTGCTTATTCAATGAGATTGGTGTTTAGTGAAACTGCCATTATGAAATTGATTCTATTCACAAAAATGGTACTTAAGTCTTTTTGTCAACTGCCATTAGGAAAGATAGTTGTTGGATGCAAATGGTTTCTTCAAGAAAAAAATTTCATTCTGGGGGTTGAAGCATCATGGTAGTTGTGAACGGGTTGATTTTGATGGTGTTTTCTTACATGTTAAGCATAGATCTTTTCTTGTCGTGCTTGTTTTGGATGTCATGTACGATATGAAATCAGAAAAACGTGATGTCAAGACAATTTACAAATATACATGTAACAACATGGACGATTTGAAGTTAAAAGGAAATTAAAATGATTTTTGCTTGTTGAAGAAATTCTTGTGCACATTAAAGCAGTCTCTAGGACAATGATATAAAAAGTTTGTTGTCTTTTTGTTGGGTCATGGTTATTCGAGGAGCATTTATGATAATTTTGTGTACTTCTGAAAGTGGATGTGTATTCATTTGTCATTTGTTTCGGATGTTGTTGACATGCTATTGCTGTTAAGGATCTGATGCAAAATCCTATTGAAGGAGTCAACTGTTAATTTACATGAGATGAAAGATTTGGAGCCACTAAAACAATCTTTGACATGGGATCAAAAGAGATTTAAGAACCAAAAGATTATTCTTGACCTAGAAAAACTATTTAGGAGGTCTATTAGAAGTTTGATACAAAGCGTGATAAGCCTGTGAGTACCTTTCTTGCTGCTGTTTTTAGGCTGTCAGCTATTGAATCGCCATAGTAAGAGGGAGAAGGTAGCCATATGCTACATGACCCTATTTTAGTGTAGTCGGAAGTTGTGTGAATGTAATGGTGTCATGGTGTGTATATGTCCAAACATTCCACAACAATGAATGCAGTAACCTGATATGTGGCTTTTTTGGGTAAAAACACATAGGGCCATTGATGAGCCTTGAAATGAATTTTCAGATACTTGAAGTACTTCAAACACATGTTTGGAGTTTGCAAAAAAGAATAATACTTTGATTGGCTTTGTAGACTTAGAGTGTGTTTGAATCGGCTTAAAAGCTGGTCAAACCAACTTAAAGGTACTTTTAAGCTTGTTTTGGTGTTTGACAAATTTAAAAAATCGCTTTGCTTGAATTTGATTAGTAATTACGAAAACGATTTAGCCCATAAGGGATTTTCTGGAGAAGATGAAACATATTTACTAGATCATCCCAAACCAAAAGTAAACCAAGGTGTAGATTTGTAATGTTGGCCTATTCTTAGTCTTGTTGGATATTTTTTGGCTGAACAATTTAAACACTGTTGGTCAAATGTTGGCCACAATAAACTTAGCCTTTTCATTTGAACAATCTCTGCTCACTTAGCATATTGTTTCGGTGAGGAGGGAAACTGAATAGATTAAGTTTGGAGATTATGGTCACTTTCTGAAGTTAAAGACCAGAGAATTAGACCTTTATTTTGATAGGCAGGGCATGGATATATTTTGTTAACCATTGTGCATGCTGAATGGAATATGTGGATATTATAGCATGATCACCCTGGAATTTATAGTTACTCTCACGATAAAGAGCTGAGTCTTCATTTTCAAAAATTGTATATTCAAAAAGAGATAAAGAGCTGAGTCTTAAGACTTTTTGTTGGAATGCTGTTGGATAATACTCTTATGTAACGAAGTTAAGGGCAATAAAAAAGATACGAATGGCATGGTTATCCTTGATCAGCGGGGGTTTGACAATCTCCTTGGGTGGGTAGCATTAATGCAATAAGATCCAGGCAGCTAAGCAGCTTTCTTCTGAAACTTAGTTCGGGTAGCAGGGACTGTACTTCTTAATAGAAGACTTGAAAATCAATAGTCTTTTTCCTTATTCATACTGTTCATGCATATTTCTATCATTTTGCTGAATTTTACAATAACAACATTTCCAACATAATGCCATAACGGGTGTCTGTGAAGGATAAAGTGTACGCAAACCTTACCCCTATCTCATGGAGTTAGAGAGTTTGTTTTCAGTTTTGCTGAATTTTCTCTAATGATTTGTTTTTTGCATACTAATTATCACATACATAAATAAGTTGTTCTCTTTGTTCTAAAATAGATGCACTGAAGTTATTTGGTTATCCACTTTGATAGGATGTTCGAGAGAAAGTAATACATGTATTAGCCATGGTATTATTGAAATACGTTGTTTGGAAGCCTTCTCAACGTACACATAATTCATACATGCATTAGCTATACATCCTATTTTGTATTATAAGGTGTATAACTAATGCATATTAACCCATGCTATTAGCAATTCCAGGGTTATTAATAAATGGATAAATATGTTTAAAGACATCATTGCCTTTGAATACACCAAACCAAATAGTGGATTAGAAATAATCTCGACATAACTAATCCCAACATACTGATACACACTATTCAGTAATATTCTACACCCTTCCAAACAATCTCTAAGAGTCTTAGGTCATAAAAGTACAATGGAAGAATGGTAACTTTCTTAGTATGACTATCTACTCTATATTTGGGAAGTTATTTCTGGATTGCCAGATATAGATGATGTATATGATTCCAGAAGATAATTTAATAATTTCTGTGCACTTTTTCTAAGACAGAAGTGCCAACTATGTATCAATGTAGTGTCACACTGTAGGAAATAATGTGCACCGATCTGTGAGAATTATCTTTACATTTTCTGTTTAAGTTTTTCTTGATTATGTCAATCATTATAGTTTTTCTTGATTATGTCAATCATAATAGTTTCTTGATAGTTACTGGATTCTTTCTAATATCTTTCTCTTTGTTTGTATGCCTCCAGGGAGCATTTCTCTTTTCCGTTGCTGGTTTTGTGGTGTTACATCTTGTTTACTGTATGTCCAAGGGAACCGCAGAACAGCCTAGTCCGCCTGATGTTCTTCAGTAGCCTTATTATGCTTGACCAACGCCGAGATGGGCGGCTTCTCTCTGAAAATTCAGGATCTGTTGTTTCTAAGCGTGCTGTTGCTTTGCATTTTCTCAAGAATTGCGCTAGCACTCAATCCTGATGGTGCGATGCTACTCGTTTCTTCAGCATTTCTTGCTTGATTTGTCTATTTAGTTTCAGGCTAGGCACTGTGGGGATGTAATTGATGTGAATATGATAAAATATTTAACATGCTTGATCCAGATGATATAACAGGTCTAGTTCCTTTGTCAGTTTCCTAAATCAAGGACAAATATGTATCTGATATTTAGTTTGGATGATAGCAGGTTGATATTCCATTGAAGCTTGTTTGCCTCTAATAATTGGATTTTTGCAAATTCCTGTTGTACTAATGCTGTTAAGTTTCTATTCAGTTGTTACTTTATACATTATGTGAATGTAATGCTAATACTGCCTCACTTGATAATTGATTCATCTGTGAAGTTTGTTCCATCTTGTAAGAGTTACGCTTTAGTCCATACTCTTGACTTTTCTACATCTTTGCAGGTCAAGCACTTGTCAATTTTAGGATCTCAATATCTGGTTCCGATGGTGTCCTTGAGCAGTGGAGACCAGAAGATTCTGATCCATGTGGCTGGAAAGGAGTAGAATGTGACCCAAAATCAAAGAGAGTTACATCTTTGTGAGTATCTGTATTATTGTTAAAACATCTCTGCCAGTGATGGCATTGTTATGGTTCTTGTTAATTTTAACTTTCTTATTTTGGGCTCCATAATTCTGAAGTATCTGAGACACTTTGATTCAAAATAAACGCAATATGGATGCTGAGAATCCCTTGTAGTTGTGATATATTAATTTCTGGATCAAATTGGATCTTTGATCTTGTAGTACTGAATAACAGCTGATCTTGACTGTATGCAGGAGTGGTTTTCGATTGCATTATGTTGCATTTCTGTAGGGCTGATCCTCTAGCACCATTTTACCGTGTACTTTTCATATGGCCTGAATTTGGTGTCTTCTTCCAAATATCCCTGCAAAACATTATTTTTAAGTGATTTGTATTAAGATATGAGTTGCTTTCCACAATTTGTATTGAACTAACAAGAGGATTTTTTTTTTAAACATTTCATGCTGACCTATCTTAGTTAGCACTGATACTTTACTTCTAACATAGCCTAATTTCATATTGAAGTCACTATTTGAACTACTACAATTGTTGTCTTTTGATCATGCAGAAGCCTACCTAATCACAAACTGAGTGGATATATATCGCCAGATATTGGGAAGCTAGACCAGTTGCAGTTCCTGTATGCTTCTTTTCTCTACTATTCTCATTTCTATTTATTTGCAGCTCCACTATACTATTTATGCTAACACAAATCTCCGCAAATGCAGAGCTCTTCATGACAATAATTTCTATGGGGAAATACCTCATGCATTGGGCAATTGTACAAAGCTGAAATCTCTGTAAGTTTCGCAATGAGCTTCTTTGGTGTGACGTGCATATTTAATCTCTACTATTAGGTGCTTGAGTTTCTTCTATTAAGCAGTTGTGTGAAATGAAGAATTCTAACTACCTTACATGCTATTTGAAGGGTTTCCTGGGGTTACAATATCCCTATTTCAGCTGCCTCACGGTCCTACCTCCCACCTCTTCCTACTTCACCTTAACCTCACTATCATCTGAATCGTATGAAGCCTGAACCACACCATATACTCATGACTCAATTTTCAGAGGAAACTCGCATCAATGCCTAGTTGAAATTTTGTGATTAGTTTGTTCAGTAAAAGAATTTATGCATTATATTATGATTGGTCCTCCTTTTGCAGAGTAACTAGGATACTTGTACAAAAGGTAGAACTGACATTTTGTTTTGTGGAGTTTGAGCAAAAAAGATTTTAGCGCAAAATTCAATATCCTTATGGAGAGAGGACACATTTTGTTATCATGCTCTGTTTAGTTCATGTATATATTAATTGCTTCATCTCCGTTCATATTGCACAACCAGCTTGCCATTGATGGATGTTGTGGTCCTTGCTGTGCTACTAATCTTGATATGTAAAATAGATCAAACTAAAGATGTGTTTTGGTTTTAATATGTACAAGGGAGGTTTGAGTGCCTTTTTTTCTTGACACGCTTTAGAATTCGAAATTACAAAGTTGATGATGTACATGCTAGCTAATTTGCTAGGAATTTTAATTCTTTTATGCAGGTTTCTACAGAGTAATTATTTAAGTGGATGGATTCCTGATGAGTTGGGAAACCTTCCTGAGCTTGAGAATCTGTAAGACTTTGTCTCATATTTTGGTTCTCTTTTCTGTGCATGCTGTTCTGAAAGTCTCAAGCTCCTGCATTGTCGGTTCACCTTAATCTGCATAAGCAAGCATGATATTTGGACAGCATTTTGTTTTTTTGTAAATGACTGCGCCCATGCAACCAAAATATCTATCATTATAGAGACAGTCCTCGAATAAAAGACAACCTTTTCCCGTTTTGACTTTTGAAAGTTAGCACTTTCTGGAACTAATACCCTGATGAACTTCCACACAATTGCAGCCTTCATTAGGTTTTCTTATCAATTCCATTCATCTCAGACAAACTCCAGTTCAACTGTATGTTTGCCGTATAAGCTTTTATTCTACTTTACTTTTTAGGATATGAATTTTTCGTATTTTGATTGTTATCCCATACTACACTTTGTTGTCCTAAATGGACCAGCTTCTGCCTTGCTTATCCGTTATCTTCCTTGCTAATTTGAACATCCTTTTTGTGCATTTTCCCTCCCTCTGAGCATGAAGAGCCTTTGGAACGATAGGCAGCTGGAGATTCATTTGTTCTATTGTCATTGCCCTGTTGTCTGGAGTTGTTTGCATGTCTCATGGTGGTGTCATCTTCTCTACTGATGCAATAACTAGTGCTTCACACCCTAGCATCATTGTTGTCTGGGATAGCTGGAGGATTTCTTGAATTGGCTGGAAGGATTTTATAGTGAAAAGGGACCATCATATCAACTGATTTCTTCTACATGTCACATATCTTACGGATCTGGTTCTTGGAGTCATGAGTGTTTTTCCTGCTAGACTGGTGCAACCTTTCTTTTCCCATTAAAAGAGCAAAGGAAAGTCGTTCATACTTTACCTCTTTACTGCTCCAAGAAACAGAGAGAAACCTAATTGAGAAATAGAAGGGCTTCACATAGCAGTACATCCCAAAAAAAAAAGATTAAAAGAAAAGAAGATAAAGTGGATTTAACAGAAAAAGTGACATTTTCACTTGTGAGTTTGATTTAGTCTGGGTATACTTTTCTTATTACCTTTTATAAGCTTGTAATTTCTAATGCAAATCTAATTGACCTGTACCAATTCTATGCATGTGATAGATTGTTGAGCTTAGTAATTACTTCTACAGTCAACCAATTGATGTTGGTTCATTTCTTTTGCCAGAGATCTTTCAAGCAACTCTCTCAGTGGAAACATTCCACCATCCCTTGGCAAGCTGAACAATCTTGCCATTTTGTGAGTGCCTTAAAAGTTCTTTTGACGTAACCGATAACTTTTAAAGTGTAAAATGTTACTGAAGGGGTGAGATTGGGTTGTGCCGCTGAATAAATATTTGTTGTTCAATGTTTACAGCAACGTCTCTACAAATTTCTTGGTTGGGCAAATACCTTCGGATGGACACCTTGCCAACTTTGGAAATAATTCGTAAGTAACACCAATACAAAAATTCCTTGTTGACTGTTTTGAATTTTCAAAGCAACAATGGTATCGGAACTACTTTATAATCATTTTCCTCAGATTCTCTGCTTGGTTCATGTATTGTTGACATAACCTAATGTATGTCAATGCGTTTGAAGCATCATTATCGACTCCATATTATTTCTTTTTCAAATATCAGCATCCTTGTGTTGCCGAATTGTTTTTTTCACAAAATCTACCAAAAAAGATTGTAAACAATTCTGGGATGACACTGAGGGTGTCGGCTTCATTGCCAATTGCATTTGAAATTAGGATTGAGGTCCTCAAATTCTTATAAGTCCTTAACCACACTGATTAGTAAATTGTGCATTGGTGAATAGAGCTGTCAATACGGGCTGACTCACCCCATTCGAGCTAGCCCATACAAGCTTTGAAATTTGATGGGTCAAGTCGGGCTGACCCCTTTTTTGTGGGCTAGAAAATAGCTAGCCCAACCCATCAGTACGTGGGCTAGGGGCCTTGCCGAGTCGGCACACATTTTAACAAGTATATTTTTTTTATAAACTTTTAAATAAATTATAACTTAAAAATATTAAATAAATAGCAACAGGACAATATTACATGATATTAGTATTACTATTACATATTATAAAAACATAATTTGTATCTGAATTTTAATATTTAAATTTTTTTAATAAACTTTGAGTTTGGACTCTTAATATTTTTAATATTCTATTTTATTGTTATTTTTAATTATTTTTTAATTCGGCTAAGGGCTAGCCCAACCCATATTACAAAAGTCCCATAAATTAGCAGGCTTATTTGGGTCGGGCTAAAAAACCTATTTTCTAAATGGGCTCCAAAAATCTTAGCCCAATCCTATTATATAACGGGTTAGGCCAGGAGGCCCAAGGAGCCTAGACCATATTGACGGCTCTATCGGTGAAAATGAAGGGTATGCAGTCGTAGCTTTGATACAGCCATTTGCTTGAATTTTGAGTAGTATCCATCATTGGGAAGGGGAGAAAGAATTGTATGAACATGTGCACACAATAGCTGTCTGATATGATTTTGACCAAAAAGTAGTAATCTATAACTTGGCGCTCTGGTTGGCTTGATTTACATGATTTCTGATTTTAAATTATGACAGCTTTCTTGGAAATCGTAACTTGTGCGGCAAGCAAGTTGGTCAGGACTGTAACACTGGAGGTCCTTCAAAATCCCCATCCTCAGATTCAGGTAAATGTTTACTCATTATCAACATAAAATAATAGTGAGATATCAAGTCCAATTTTCTGTCTGCAAGGGTGAGTGCATATGCCACAGAATCATTTTTCATCTGCTCAAGGACCCCTATTGACAGAATAATTTGCCTCCAGTGCTAAGTTCAAGTGGCAAAGGTTGAGGGACTTGTGAATTGGGTCACAGGTTCGATCTGTGCGCCATGTGAAGTAAGCCTGGTATTTAAGTGGAAAAGGGGTGGACCCGTTATCCCAGAGTGGAAAATGGGTAGAGAGGTGGACCCACTATCCTGGAGTTTTTGAAGGTTGTGGTTGGTCCTAAGGGTTGGCTTCAACAGATTTGTGAGTCATAAAAAAAAAAACTTCTAGTGTTTTGGGTCCTTAAGATGACAACTTGACCTTTTTCAAATTTCCTACATCAAGTAGACAAGAGAATATGACAAGTATACATTATTTTTTCAGAAGGTTGCATTCTAGTTTCATTGTTCTTCTAAAAATTAAGGACCCAATGTGTATCTTTTTTTTTTGACAAGTAACTTCACATTATTAATTTCTAATATATATATAAAGGCAATTCATGGTATTGCAATAGGTACAACTCTCTGTTGCTTTTATGTAATGTTCAAATGATATTTGTGACGGATTTGTTGATCTGTCAGGTTCTAACAAGAAAACTTATTACTTCAAACGACAGAATCATTTAAGTATGCGGACTCATAGTTGTAAGTAGCAGCATTATGTATTGAGAGCAGGACCTGAAGAAATAGTTACTTGTCTCTGGATGCATAGCTTTTTCTACTGCTTCTTTTTTTCTCTGTTTTTTGTCTTCTTTTCATTATTCACTAATTTCCTTTCATATTTCATGGAAATATCTCATACTCTTCATGTTTCTCAGCCCAAAACCAAAATAAGAATGGCCGGCTACTTATAAGTGCTTCTGCCACTGTGGGTGCGCTGCTTTTGGTGGCACTGATGTGTTTCTGGGGCTGTTTCCTCTACAAGAGACTGGGTAAAAACGATGGTAGAAGTCTTGCAATGGATATTTGTGCAGGTCTTTATCTAGAACTTATGTAGAAATTACCATTATAAAGTTTTTCATGTTTATTTGCTTTATGGTTTTAAATTCCTTATATAAACTATCCAATTGTTAAATTTTCAGGTGCATCGATTGTGATGTTTCATGGGGATTTGCCATATTCTTCCAAAGATATCATCAAAAAACTGGAGACTCTGAATGAAGAACACATAATTGGTTCTGGAGGATTCGGAACTGTATACAAGCTTGCAATGGATGATGGCAATGTATTTGCCGTGAAGAGAATTATCAAGATAAATGAAGGCTTCGATAGATTCTTTGAAAGAGAGCTTGAAATTCTTGGAAGCATTAAGCATCGGTATCTGGTAAATCTGCGAGGTTATTGCAATTCTCCAACATCAAAGTTGTTGATATATGACTTCTTACCCGGAGGTAGCCTAGATGAAGTTCTCCACGGTGAGACATACTTCCCTCTGTAAAATATCTTGTGCTCTGCAATTGGTGATAATGTTTGTTATTTTGCAGATTTAGCACATAAGCTGGTTTGGTTAGAATTTCGGGCTTCTCTTTTCCAATTGGAAAATTATTTGAGATTTTAGCAGTCTTGATATTCATAGCACAATAGGGTTGGTTATCTTCTCTGTACAACACCTGATTAGACTTTCGGTTGTGTGGCTCAGTTGGGAGATATTAATAATAGTAACAGTAAACAGAGGCATAAATTATATTGGATATATATGCTTTTATGGAAGCATGAGAGACCTGCTGATTTTTACGGCAAAATCAATATGCAGATAAGAGCAAACATATTAGACAGGGGTCTAGTAAATATGAGGATAAATTATGAACGAGGATCACTTTACTGCTATTTTGGTTGATTCAACCAGTGAAATATTGTCTCAAAAGGTCTAGCAGATCGTCACTGGGACGAAGGGAATGCTGCAAAAGCAGTGTTGAATATGCAATTGATTGGAAAAATATTGTCAGCCTTTGAAGGAAGTCTCTGATTGGCATTGACTAAGCTTGGTGTTGATTTCCTAATGCAAATCTAAACATACCTGGATTAGTACCCATTGGTTTGATAATATAAATATCTTACCTTTTAATACAAGTAAAAAGTGGATAATGATTACATCTTTGGCTGGCGCAGATGGCACTCTGGAAATGTTTTCACGTCTAAACAGTTAAGAAATAGTGGAAATTAACTTGCTAACTAACCAAGATGCTCTGATGGCACCAAAGAATATGTTGGTGTGTCATTGATGTTTTATATGTGTTCTATAGTTGTGTAAATAGTGATATAGACTTTTTTGGTAGGATGATGACACGAGCTGAGCTTAAATAGAAAAATGGTCTGAGGATTCATATAGTTGATTCCAACTTGTTTGCCATTGACTATTGAGGCTTAGTTATATTACTGTAGAGCCTTGAATATGGACTTTGTTTTTATAAGGAATCTTGAATTTACATTTGAATTCCTTTGCTTTAGTTTACCAGACAGCTAGCTTGCAGCCCTTTTAGGCAGCTAGATTGCATGAAAAGTGAGAACCACATCCAAGTGTTTTTTTTTTTTTTTTGAATTAGTACTGTTGTATTCTTCAGCATTGGGAATACTGGCCACGATTAACTATATTACAAAGAAATAAACTCTAGCTTTACAAAGCTCCTAGAAATTCTACTGAGTCCTCAGATTCCTCTATACAATTATGTTTACACCAAAAAAATAAGGTCACCAAACAATTCCATTTCACATAATGGAC
>JAOTQJ010000102.1:17911251-17933140 GCA_025642045.1 Solanum sejunctum
ATGATCTCCAATCTATGGCTATTTATAAGAAAAAATCACCATGTGAATGCTAAGTGTGAAACCAAGGTAATTGTTGGTTGTCCACAATTGTCCAATGTTCACATTTGTCTAACAAGACTGTTCAATTATTGTTCACACTGCTGTCCAACAGAAGAAAGTATATGATAGTTTGGAGTGGTGTTTTTTGGAATAAATCTTGCATGAACTAAGAATACCTGGCAAAATGGTGTAGTGGATAATACTGTGTAACAACAGTGACATACTTTATACAAATTAATGAACACAGTACCAAATATTTTAAAGTAAAAAGAGGAGTGAGACAAGAAGATCCAATGTCACCATATTTATTTGTGCTGGCTATGGAGTATCTAACCAGGATACTAGAAAGCTGACAAAAAAATTTAAATTTTCACTACCATCCAAGATGCCAAAACAGAAAATTATTCAATTGAGTTTTGCTGATGATCTCTTGTTATTTTGCAGAGGAGATACTAAATTAGTAAAGAGCTTAAATGAATGTTTTCTGATATTCTCAAAAGCCTCAGGACTGATTGCAAACATAGATAAAAGTTGTGTCTATTTTGGTGGGGTTAATCAACAGGAACAAGAAGATATACTGGAAGTATTGCAATATGCGAAAGGTCAACTACCTTTTAGATATCGGGGATTATCACTAAGTACCAAGAGTTTGTCTATTGTCGAATGCAAGCCACTTTAGACAAGACGTTAGGAAGAATCGCAAGCTGGGAGATAAAATTCCTTTCATATGCTGGTAGATCACAATTCATAAAAAGTGTCTTGTATACTATTTAAATATTTTGGTCTCAAACATTTATGCTCCCAAAGAAGGCTGTGGAGAATATATGTAAAAGATTTCTATGGACAGGACATATAGATATAACAAGCAAAGCACTGATTTCATGAGAAAGATTGTGTTGCTCTATGGAGTGTGGGGGACTGAATTTTCCAACATATCTATGTGGAACAAGGCTGCTATTGGAAAGCTACTGTGGAATGTTTGTCGAAATAAGGAAAAGCTTTGGGTAATATGGATACACAACTACTATGGGCATCAAGGTATTTGGAACATACAAGCAAAACAAGCTTACTAGGTGGTTCAAAAGATACTTAAAGCTGCTGCATATTTCCAAGAGCATGGACTCAATGAGGAGACTATAAGAAGTATGCCAAAATACTCTATAGGTAAAATGTATAAACAATTATTGGGAGCAAGGGAGAAGGTACATTGGAGTCCTGTGGTTTGGAGGAACTATGGGGCTCCTTAGTGGATATCCATTCTATACTTGGCAGTGAATAGACGACTTGCAACTAAAGATAGGCTGGCTAAATGGAACATGATACAATCACTCACCTGTCCACTATGTGAAGTTGAAAATGAAGAGATAGATCATATATTCTTTCAATGTTCATATGCAGGTGAGGTATGGAACAACATATTAACATGGCAAGGAATCAACAGAACTTCAGTAAACTAGAAAGAAGAGATCCATTAGGCAATTCAGTACATGAAGGGGAGGAGTTTCAAGGCACAGATTTACAAGATGGCATTGGCAAGCACAGTTTATCATATTTGGATAAAACGGAATAGATGAATCTTCCGAAAAAAGCAACAAACAACAAAAGGGTTCACTCATAACATCATTCAAGAGATATACGGAAGAGGAACTAGTCACAAAGAAATTGCAAATAGGCTTAATAGCTTAAAAATGATTTGATTTTGTAGTTTGCTGGATAAGCCAACAAGTGCAAGGATGGAGCTTTACTGTCCATGCCTGCTCTCATAATGTATTCACTTTGGTAAATGAAAATACTTCTTACCAAAAGAAAAAGATAAATCGATAAAAAATATTTTATTGATTTGTTATTGGTTTGACATATTTAAAAATCAAAAATCGATAAACTAAACCGATAATACATAAAATTGAACCGAACTGACTAATGCATATCCCTAATTATCTAGCCATTACTATAAAAAACTATTGAACATCAATAGTATTGGAATATGTCTCTTTACGAGAGAGATTAAAGTACAATGAAATGTCTTAAAGTTAAATATAATTGTAAAACATCTGGCTTATTAGTAATTTTTCATTTTTGTTGTTGAGAGACTTTAATAACTATAGTATGCCTAAAATGAAAGTTGAGGTGGTTGGATCTATACCCTAAAATACTCCTAGCATAGGCTCATAGCTAATTGGAAGATCCAAAGAGAACTTTTAGACACGATGATCGAATCTACATGGACAAAGTTATTAATTTTGGTAAAAAATAGGAGTGTCAATTCAAAATCATAGGCGTATATACAGTAAATCATTATATTTAGAATATGATATATTTTATTCTATTATCTTCGAACCATAATCATAAGTCTAGTTTTTACCTATCCTTTAATTTGATCATGTGTCTATTTGTTATTTTCTAGAACTTCTATTGAATCATTTTAATCGACATATTTAGGGATGACAATTGGGACGGAATAAGGCAAGTCTTGACCTATCAAGTCTTTGACTTGGACTGCCTTGCGTCACTAATACTAGATAATTAAGAAAAGACCACAAAAATTGTTGTGAGTAAGATATTACTATTGCATTTAAACTTTTAATTGAGTTTAAACTCCTACTTAAAAATGAGTTTTTTACACTTCATGACAACTTAATAAAATCATAATAAATAGCCAATGTAGTCATTGTATAGTTAGTGTCCATTATATATATATATATATAAAAAAAAAATTTATAATGATTTGGTATGTATACACAAAAATTGAATTGCTAATGCACGTAAATCAAAATACTTGACTTTCTCAAAAGAAAAATTCAAATATGAAACCAAATATTGATATACTGTTAAATATGTAGCAAAACTTATAGATTAATTGATTCAATGAAGGTTTAGGCAAACATTAAATTCTTGTATACATTGATCCAAACAACTTCTGTAACAGCGGAAATTTAATTAGAACTGTACAAACAATCCATCCCATATATCTAGCAATTTGAGTGTAATTTAAATATACTTTAAGTGTTTAAATGGAAATTGATACCAACAAGGAAGTACTAGGGTCATTTATTGGAAATTATTTAACCATACTATATGCTATACCAAATTAAAAGCCATTTTAATCCTTACGACAATTGGGATAACTCATATCTCTACACATCCATGTTAATAGACATAAATGGTGGTCGATATGATCAGGGGCGAAGCTACATTCACTCAAGTGTGATCAGATGAACAACCTTCGTCGGAAACTTTCTCAAATATATAGGTTTAAATATAGATATGTTGATATATATCAATTGTTGAACACCCTTGATACAAAAATCACGCACTCATGCTCTAAAAGTATGAACACGCTTGACGAAAGTGCTGGCTCCGTCACCGGATATGATTACAAGGTAACACTCTAACTTACAGAATTTTCCAGGTGGGGTGGTATCATCTCCTTATTTTCTTTACTTATACCAACTTTTAGAATTATTTTGGGGATCAAGTGTTGCTTTGGGCAACATTATGTGTTGTACAAAAGTTTTTAACCAAAATTATCCGTTGTGTTTTAGTGTAGGTTCATCTTTATTCTTGAAGTGCATTCCTTGAGTTACATATTACTTACTATCCCTTAAGTTAGCAAAAGCTGAGCAAATTTGGTGCACAAAGAAGGGCTTTGTTAACATTATAAGGATGGTGCAATATTTAAAGACGTCTATATAATGAGAAATGATAAAGTTATTAAATATATTTCAACTTTAATAGTATTATTCAGATTGTAATTAAATAATAAAAAAATCAAATCGTCGATTAGAAAAAGCCTAAAAAAACAAAAAAGAAGAGCTCAGAAAGCGCAAATTTTTATTTGATGGTTGAAATGATTGTTGTGACAACCCATGGTGCACAAAGAAGGGCTTCTGTTAACATTATAAGGATGGTGCAATTTTTGAAGATGTATGTATGATGAGAAATGCTAAAATTATTAAGTATATTTCAATTTTAATAGTATTATTCAGTTTGTAATTAAATAATAAAAAGGTCAAATCATCAATCAGGAAGAGACTAAAAAAAAAGAGAGAAGAACTCAGAAAGTACAAATTTTCATCGTAACATCACTGATCTCCAAATGCACCAGCCGGGAATCGAACCCGGGTCTGTACCGTGGCAGGGTACTATTCTACCACTAGACCACTGGTGCTAGTTGATGCGTCATTCACAATTTAATAATTTAGCTTGAGTTTATTCATGTGCTTATTGACATCCCAATGGAAAGAAACTTTACAAGAAAAAATCAATTACTGAATTTGCACCTTTTGATGTACTTTTTTATCAATTGATATATGATTCTCTTGATCTAAATTTACAAGTTAAGTCACCATACAACAATTTGTATTTAATTAAATGAAATGATGACCTAAATTTGTATTTTATTCTTATATGAATAATTATGCCACTTTATTTTAATATTATTGACAAAAATTCATGAATAAGTGTATAAAATAACTTGAGTTACACGTGCAACATATGTGCTGTAATACTATTATTTTAGAAATATATGGATACTATTTATAAATATTATTTGAAAGCAGTACATTATTTTGATTACAAACTTAAAAATTAATTCTCGTTTTTTGGATCTTATGACTGAAGAAAAAATGAGCATATCACTCCTTTTTCACGTACAAGCAGTAAGAAGAGAAGTTAATTAGTGAGAAAAAACTCAAGCCAAAACAAGGCAATGCCCTATTTGCTAAATTATACAAGGCAATGCCCTATTTGCTAAATTATGGTGAAATTTTAGAATCTCAACTAATTCTTTATGGAGCACCTTTACATACTGCAAAAAGCTGCATCTAGTCATGGCTTAGGGGGTTGGTGCATCACATATGTGTAGGAAGATGCTCATAATGAGAGGAGGTGGAACATAATATATGGTGACAAATGAAGTCTGGGACAACTAGCTTCTGGTTTGATAACTAGACAAAGTTGGAGGAACTATACTATGTGAAACTAGACAAGAAAGGAGAGGAGGAGATAAATGTGAAAGAGTTTGTTTCAGATGGAAAATGAGATAGAAATAAACTGAAACTAATGATTTCAGAAGAAATCGTAGATCATATATGTGAAAATATTAACCCACCAGTGTTTGAGGAGAAGGCAAATATTGCTTAGAAGCATGAGAGGAGAATGAAGGGGCTTCCTTCTAAATTAATTTTTTTTTTCCATTGAAGGTCATGGAAAGGGAGAATACCTACAAATGACAACCTAAAGAGGATGAGGATTAGCATGGTGTAAAAGTGTTGGTGTTGTGAGGACTACAGTCGGAAAACAATAACACATTTTTTTAATAGCTCTATAGTTGCAAAGTTATGAAAGTACTTGACTAATTTTGTAGGTGCAAGGATGGAGGGCCTACAACTAGATCAGGTCATTAAGGAGTGGTGGAATGTTAACGGAACGACCAAGCTATAGCAAATCTGTAAGGCAATGCCGCCCTTAATCATTTGGGAGCCGGGGAAGAAGCGAAACACGAGAAAGCATGATGGAGACATAACTTATAAGGAAATAATGCAACACATACAGACTACAGTGCATCATATGATTAAAGTTCTATACCCATGAATGAAAATAATAGAAGAGGTTTGGAGGAAGCTAATAGATACATTTGGGAATCACAGGCCAAGATTATTCCATCAGGTAGTCAAATGGGACCTAACAGCATGTAGATCCCTCAAATACAATATAGATGAAACTAGTAAGGGAAATCCAGGACCTACCTCATATGGTTTCTGTGTAAGAAATCATGAAAGGTTACCTACCATTGGTGCCTAACATATACAGATCTGCCGATTAGACAGAAGACAAAAAAAAGGTTAAAGAAAAATGGACTTAGCTAGGTTAGGAGGAGTAATTTGAACCAGGAACAACGTTAGGAGGGTGGAGCTCCGCTTCCTCATCTTCAGAGCCTCTACATCCACCACTGGCAAGGACAAAAACATGCAAGGTAAAAAGGGAGAGAGAAAACAATAGATGTACCTAAAACTAAGGAAGAAGGAAATATCGGAGCCTCCATATGATGCAATTGGTATAGTCAAAGATCTACTATCTAAAAGCAACATTGGAGGTGAGGAAGATGAAGGAAAGGAACATAAAATGGAGGATGAAGTCAAAGACGACGTACTTTGTTAAAGGTGTAGACAAAAAGGAAGAGCATCATTAGTGGAGCTCGACATACCAACGAAAAGAAAAGAAGATTTCTCTGGAAGCTTGAAGTCATTGAGACGGTGAAAGACTGAAGAGTCTACAAACGAGACTTGAAGAAAATATATATAGGATTAGTGAGTCGGGTTGGAGCTTTTAGTTGTGGTCGTATTTGTCTGATTATTATTTATAGTTATTATAGTATGGATTATGTTTTTGATTTGAACAAAAAATTCTCTCAACTCAAAAATTTAATTAAAAAAATACTTGCACATGTAACTCACGAGCCAAGATATCACATAAGATGCACGTCTGATGCACATTTTATTTTTAGCTAAAGCTGGTACACATTTAGAAGGATTGAAGAATCCTATTCTTAGTTTCTACAATTACTACTTCTAGAACACTAAATTCATATTCCGAATAGAATGAAACTTTACAAGGAAAAGTAAATTACTCTCTGAAGAAAAAGGAACATACCCAAAAATATTTTTCATCTACCAATATATTTGTACATTTTGATTTGCATTTTTTTATCAACTGATATGTAATTCTCTTGATCTCAATGTACAAGTCAAGTCATCATACAACAATTTATATTAGTAATTAAATAAAATGATCACATAAGTTTGTATTTTATTCTTGTTTGAATAATTATGTACCCAACTTTATTTTAATGTTATTGATGATAATTTATGAATGAGGGTATAAAATAATTTGAGTTACCCACTTGCCGCAGTACTATTATTTTAGAAATTTATAGATACTACTTACTAGTATTATTTGAATGCAGTACATCATTTTGATTATGGACTTAATGTTGAAAATCGATTCTTATTTCTTGACCAACTTATGATTGAAGAAAAAATGAGCATCTCACTCTTTTTTCACGTACGCCGCAAAAATGAAACAGTAAGAACAGAAGTTGATTCTTTTCTAAGAAAGAAATCATAATACACAAAGGGGTGATAATTTAGATAGAGAAAATACTCCCTTTGTCCTATATTAACTTAATTTTGGAATTTTTTTATTATTCAAAGTTCAAGATGTATGTTTAAAACTTCTTTTATATTTGTCCTTTAATATATTGAGTTGTATATTTTCTAAAAGATAAATTACTTTGCTTGCGAAACTATATTTATAATTTCACAAAGGATAATAGTGAAAAGTACGAAGACAGGATCAAGATGTAGTATTTATTAATTACAAGTGTAAATAATGCACTTTTGTATCAAAATTGCCTGATATTGGGACATCAGCAAGTAATAAACTTGATTATAAGCTTTGATGCATTTACATCAAGAGGGGAAAAAAAGCAGCAGCAAAATGGCAACTCCTCAAAATACCTATACAAGTGGAAATTTACAAAAACAGAGGTTTTATGTAAAGGTAACATGATTGATTGGTGTTTTATCTCATGGCGTCGTGGTTTCCTTTTCCACCATTTCGCTTGCCAGTACTTTGTCCGACTTTAAAACATAAGCTGAGGGGAACCAACCAGACTTACCGTTGCACTCTCCTTCAGACCACCCATTTGGAGCTACCTATAGTTGTCACGTTAAACAAGAATGATATGCAATTTCATTAGAGTCCAACTTATTTTGCTTCTAGTATGGTTCTATCACCCAGATAAACATCTAGTTGTTAACAGAACAAAGCAATGAAACAGTCATAAGGATTGAGACTGTGTCCTAACAATTAGAAGGATTTGATGATCATATTCTTGGTTATTGCAAGCAACAGTCATAGAGGCAGTGCAATGTGTCTATTACTTAACTAGGAAACGAAGATAAATACCTGCCGGACTACCACATATTCGCCGACCTCTAGACTTAACTCGCCATCTGCTTGTGCATCAAAAGAGTGCATGACCTACCAAAGAATCAAGGAGATAGAAAGATTCAGATTTTGAGGACAAAGGAGTATAATGTAGAAGTAAATATGCCAACCCTTTTAAAGGGTCCTTACCTTGGCAATAAAATAGGTGGGGCTTTTATCCTCAGTTTCTGGATGTTCAGTTCCATTTGAAGTTGTATCATGCAAAATTGAAGATTGAGGAGATGACTCACTTAATTGCTCTTCTACAAGCATCTAACCCAAAGGAAAAAAAAAGTTAAATATATGTGTCCATCCTTTTTTTTAATCTCATTGTCTCAAAGTTGAAGTTTACGATTCTATTCCTTGTAGAAAATAGAAAATCCCCGATAGAATAGGTTTAAGGAAATAAAGGTTTGAATCTACAGACCTCAGAATGCAACTTCTCCAAAATGGAAACAACATTCTGATGATACGATCTTTCAGCATTGACCTGCAAGCTAAAATCATTTTTAGACAAATGAATCACAAAATCACAATTTGGAAGTGATTCATGCTGAGAGAAAAATGATGTAGACAAGGAAGCAGTTTTAACAGGGGGCGGGAAAAATAGAACTTCATCAAAGTGTTCTAGCGAATAAAATTAAAAAGCAAGTCTGCATGAACTATTTGTTTATTTTAACTTCTCAAGGAAGAAAATTTTAGTACCAACATTTGCTAATGGGGAAGAAAAGTAGAAAGCAATGACCTAGGAGTTCTCAAGCTAAACAAAATAACTAAGAACATCGGGATCTCCAATCTCACAGGAGATCAGTCAAGTGTATATCATGAAAAAGGTGCAAAGCATTATCCAGAATATTCATTTATCTTAACATGCTCAGAATTGAAGAGAAATCTTGATTACGATTCCATTATGCCTAGGTATTCCAGATATTTGAGTTACTTGACCATTTAACCCTCAGCTACAGGTATTTACAGCAGAATAGTAATTGCTTTCTCCATTTACAAGAACTAGTATTATGATCCTGTTATTCCAAAAGCAGCAACGGTATTTTCCCTGTGCTACATCAACTTTGATATTACTAAATTAATCATTAACATGACTTTCAATAGCTGCATTGTCATCACAACAATATAGTGGTGCATCCTTACATTTAGATGGATCAGCAACTTCCATAACCTTATCTCCAAAAAGATATCCGAAGATACTAGCAGGTTTGAGACTTTTCTTGCAACTTTGGAGATAACGGCGTAGGCTACTATTTATAGATGTATGTCCTCCATCATGATGGGATTACGTTGGGTATATTATTGTTGTTTCCTCCATCATGGGAAGCGCTTTTAACTATATAATTGCTGTAGACTACAAAGTATCTATGTACACTGTTCCTTTTTTTTTTTTTTTGGAAACTGGTAACATTTGTATTTAAGTCAGTACTTAGGTAGAACTAGAAAAACCATATTTATAAATAAGTAGAATGGAAGTAAAATCTACCTCAAAGCTAAACCAAAATCTATATGGTCCCTGAAATTTCTATTGAGCGACTAGGCCGCCTCGGAGTAGACATTTGTACACCAAAAACAGAACAACAAAATACATTTAAGCTTGACTTCCTGCAGGTTGTTCCTATTCTCAAAGCATCTATCATTTCTTTCTCTCCATGTAGTCCATCATATACAAGCAGGGATCATCCTCCATCTTTCTCTGTTTGTAGCCCCATCTCCCGCCACCTCCCAACTGAATAGAGATTTGCTAGGCATGCTCCAGGAGATGCCTCTGAGATTAAGGAAGCCACAGTTGTACAGTAAGGTTGCAATATAGGAAAAGGTGTCTCACTGTCTCTGTATCCTTACCACAGAAGGAACATTTGTTGCACAAAAGAATTCCTCTCTTAGCCACATTGTCTAATGTCAAAACTGCTTCATTGGCTCGCCACCATGTAAAGCATGCCACTTTGTATGGCACTTTGATCCTCCAAATTTGCTTCGATGGCCATTTGAAGTGTTGGTTGCCACTAGAACTTATCTGTTTGTATCCTTCCTTCACCTTGTAATTGCCTTTGCTGTGCCCGTTCCACCAAAGATAATCTTCATCTGTTTGTGCGCCTTGAAAATTCTCCAGAATCTTATAAAATTCAAGTATTCTGGGAATTTCTCAGTCTTTCAAGTTTCTTCTAAGGATCAGATCCCAACCATGTTGTGACCACATTTCAGCAACAGTCTACTACTAGTATTGAGTTAATGCAAAGATGTCAGGGAAGAGATCTTTGAGACTGTCTGTACCCATCCATTTATCAGACCAAAAACTAGTTTTTCTGCCATTTTGTACCTTGATAGTTGACTAATTATGTAGGAATGGCCAAAGAAATCTGATGAATCTCCAAAGGCTAACACCATAGGGGTTATTGACCTCTTTGGTTACTCATGTATTCAGCTCCACATACTTCTTGTTGATTACCCTGTACCAGAGGCTTGCTCCTCCTGATGGTATCTCCATAACCACTTCACCTTTAGAGCTTTGCTATGGTTTTTTGAGATTTTTGATACCTAATCCACCTTGTTCCTTACTTCTGATGATGTTCTTCCACTTGACAAAGTGATACTTTTTCTTTCCTTATTTCCTTACCACAAGAAGTTTCTTCTGATTTTGTCCAACCTTTGAACCATTGACTGGGGAATAATGAAGATGGATAACATATATATTGGAAGAGCATCTAGAACTGAGTTTATTAGTGTTAATCTACCTCCCAAATATAGGTATTGTGATCTCCATCTGGCTAGTTTCTTTTCACATTTCTCCAAAATTGGGTTCCAAATGTCTATAGACCTAGACTTTGGCCCCAAAGGCATGCCCAAGCATACTGATGGCAAAGTACCTACTACTCCCAGGGTCTGTGTGAGGTGCTCCATATTAGGAACCACATTAATTGGATACAAATGGCTTTTGTTCCAATTTATATGGAGCCCAGATATGCCCTCGAGGTAAACTAATATAAGTCTCAATATCAGCAATTGCTCCTCCTCAACACAACAGAAAATTAATGTATCATCAGCATACTGCAAATATGTGATCTCCACACTATTCCCAGCAACCTTTCTAACTTCAAATCCTTGTATTCTTCCTGTTGTCCTGGCTATATACAACATGTTGTTAAGCCCCTTCATAGCTATGATGAACAAGAAGGGTGATAAGGGATCCCCCGCCTGATTCCTCTGTGTGCACTGGAAAAAACCTTCAGGAGACCCATTGATAAGCACTGAAAACTTCACTGTTGAAATACAAAACTTGATCCAATCGATCCATCTCCTGCCAAATCCCATTTGTCTCAGCATACTTGGAATGAATTCTCAATTCACATGGTTATATACTTTCTCAATATCAAGTTTGCATAATATACTAGGTTGGTTTTAAGACATTCTAGAATCAATTGCTTCATTAGCCATCAGCATTGCATCCATTATCTGCTTGCGTCTAATAAAAGCCATTTGTTGTTTGTCTACCAGCTTATCCACAACTATCTTCATCCTTTTTGTCAGAACCTTGGACAACAGCTTGTAGAAGCTTCCAATTAAACTAATGGGTCTGAAATCCTTGAGTTCCTTAGCTCCTATCTTCTTAGGGATCAGCGCAATGTAGGTTGCATTATAGCTCTTGTCAAACATACCAGTTGAATGAAAATTCTGGAAAGCCCCCATAATATCATGTTTAATGATCTCCCGGCATTTTAGGAAAAACCCCATTGTGTATCCATCAGGGCCAGAGGCTTTGTGTGTAGCACACATTTTTAAACATTCAAATGCTTCTTGTTTCTCAAAATCTGCCTGCAATGCCCCATTTTCATCCTCTGTAATGGTGGGATGATTGTGAATGTTTAGAGAAGGTCTCCAATCTTCAGGTTCTGTATACATCTTGTCAAAAGAAATAATTTCTTCCTTAATTCAGTTTGGTTCAGTTATGGTCTCTCCCTGTTCCAGTTGATCAATGTCGTTGTTTCTCTTGTAGGCATTAGCAGTTTGATGGAAAAACTTTGTATTTCTATCCCCTTCCTTTAGCCACAAAGTCCTTGATCTTTGTCTCCAAGCCACTTCCTCATTCTTCAAGAACTCCTCATACTCGATGTAAAGTGTGGCTTTCTTTCCTATTTCCTCTTCTGTTAAAGCTCTAATTTCCAAAAGTAATTCAAGCTCCGCCATTTGATAGAGAAGGTTGTTCTTTTGTTGTTTCAGATTTACTTGATCATTTCTGCTCCATTCTTTCAATTTCCCTTTGAGGGCTTTGAGTTTGCATGCTAAGATGTAATCTGGCTTCCCATATAATTCAAAATCATGACACCAGGCCTTGACTCTTTCAACAAAACCTTCTTGGTTCAACCACCAATTTTCAAACTTGAAATAGGATTTTGATTGTTCCCAGTGTCCACACAGTAGGGCTATAAGAACATGATCAGAAGTCACTCTTTGCATAGTAATCTGTTTTATGTTGCTGAAGAGATTATTCCATTCTGTTGAAACCAGGAACCCGTCTATCAGGTATCTTTTCCACCACTTAAATTGCAGATCAATGAGGTCCATGTCCTCAATGTGGTCTGAAAACTCTCTCATTGCGGAATTTCTCCTACTGCAGTCCTTTTTTCAGAAGAAAATCTACAGACATTGAAGTCACCAAAAACAGCCCATGGTCCATTCATCAGTCCTCTTACATCAACCAGTTCTTCCCATGCAGACCTCCTCTCCGCTTTACTGTTAGGAGCATACACACAGCTAATATGGCATTCAAAGTTGCGTAATTGAGCCTTGAATTTACAAGAAAGAGTATAGGCTCCAACTTGTATAATTTCCACACAGTTCTTTCATTTCAAATGACTGAAGTTAGCAACTACAATCCCTAAACTAAATTGGAACTATATATCGTCATTTTGACTATGCAGTTAAAGTTACAGCCAACACAAATCGTGATGTCAAAACAAGTTATTTCCTAAAAAGTGGTAACATTCATTGTTCCAATTCAACTGAAAGTATATCTCAGAAAGTGGAACTCTGTCACCAATCCATTTCCAATGAAACCAGTTTGTCTTTCTTCATGATGTTTAAAAATTTGATGCACAATAATAGTTTTAAAATGTAATAATCACCACTTGTACATTCAGCAGTAAAGTTACTTGGGGAAACAAAATTTGCAATAACTAAGTCAATCAACACAACACCAAGACTAATCGTGATACTTCTGCAGGCATAACACACATATGAATTACTTGAATGAACAAAGAGAAACCAGCAATACCATGGTAAGAAGCTTTTTGAAAGTAAGCTGCTGCTGCTCCTCCTCTACAGATAACATGGCATCAGTTGCTTCTTTGCCAAGAACCAACACTGACGATTTGAGCTCCGACAATCTTGTTTCTGCATTTTTAAGCTTTGCCAAGCTTTCAGTAGAAGCTTCCCTAAACTTTGATTGGCGTCTTATTACTTCAGTAGCCTGAAAAGAGCGGAAATCCACTTAGAACTACCAGATTTCTTGCATGACATGATGCAATATGATATAAAATAGATTACTATAGAGATACACTGAATGAAGGGTACATCCCTTGGTGATTGTATGGGAGAGACCTCTCTGTTTTCTTACTTTCGCTTGCTTTATTTTCTTTTGGTAAACAACCTTTTACATGAGCCCTATCCCCAACACACCTGAAACGCAAAAAAATGGAAAGTTGAAAGATACCTGGGAGTCAAACTCCTGGCGCATTCTGTCATAACGGTGAGTCAAATGGCGAGCATCTTCTAAAGGAGCACCATGTATTGATGCTCTCAACGGCTCACAAATCTACAGCTAAAAGGGAAAATGATCAAACACTATGTACTCTATGAACCAAGAAATGGCCACAGCCACTAGCCACATCATAGACTCATCAAGAAAGAAATACTAAGATGCACTAGGCATAATACTAGCAAAAGGTTCATCAAGTTATCCCATTTGCAAGTTTTAACCTGTCAAGAGTGAAATACATCTCTCCAAATTAAACAGGTCCCAGAACTCCAGATTAAAAGTTCTCATCATAAGGCAATATGTGTTCTTGACATGCTTTAATGCAGCATATGATATCTCAGAGAGATACCTTATTATTCATTCTTCTTGTGTTATTTTAGACATCGGAAGCAGATAGCTTTGTGCTTGACAGATCAAAATTTTGCCACGGCACATAATACATTCATGTTTTCAAAAATGATTAAAACTTAGATCTTACTGATGCATTAATCATTTTTAATTGTATAAAGTGTGAGAAGTGCATTAAGTTTGGACCTTATTCATGTTTGTGTTTGTTTTATGTTTTGCCTGTTCAGTCTCTAGACATTTTTCTTCTAAACTATACTGATCATTATTTTGTGCATCTTAAAATCAGAAAGCGTTTTGTCTCCCACAAAAATAGGTAGATCATATCTTCATAAATTAGGCAAGCTTCTGATCCTCACAATCCCCATGCAATCTGCAGCACATCACAACTCCCATTGCAAGAAATGGAGCAAAATAGTAAAAATGGTAAGATGAACACATACAAAAATGACCTTCAATCTCCATAATGCAAATATCCTTTTCTTGTGGTAAACCATTGGGAGTGCATATGACTGTAAAGCTAAACAAGCATAGATCTAACCTGTTCTCCAAGAACTCCTAGCATAATTTCCCTTTGGTCTTCCATTGCAGCATGTGAATTGCCAAACTCCACGGCAACCTTTGGCAACAGAGGAGGACCATTTTGAATTTCACTCCCATATTTATAGCAATTGTCCACCAGCTTTCTAGCTGCAAGATCAAGTTGAAAGTTGACACTTCCATATACATGCTAAGTAACTGAAGCAACATAAGATGTGGATGGAAGTCCACAGACCTATTTCCATTTGTTTTTTACTTGTTGATATATATCCTTCTACACCACGAACAATATCCCTCTGAAAATGCTGTTAAACACAATGCAGCAAGTTAGTATTCTCCTTGCGAGAAAGATCCATATGTTGTTAACAAAAGGACATTCTTAATAAAATTGTATTAACAAGTGTTCAAAATCCTCTTACTAACTGGAATCAAAGAATTAGTAGATATGTCCAAATTGGGAATGGCCAAGGTTATGAACTTTTTTTTTTTTTTAGAATTAGTACTGTTGTATTCTTCAGCATTGGGAATGCTGGCCACCATTAAAACCATATTACAAAGAAATAAACTCTAGCTTTACAGAGCTCCTAGAAATTCTACTAACTCCTCAGATTCCTCTATACAATTATGTTTACACCAAAAAAATAAGGTCACCAAACAATTCCATTTCACATAGTGGACTGATTTGATCTTGTCTTCGAAACACCTTCCATTCCTCTCTGCCAAGGTTATGAACTTATAATTTGATGACCAAGTTGATTCCATATCGAACCAAGATAAAATAGGGTTATATGCATTCTCATTATAGTCATTCAGTTGTATAGATACTATGTTTACATATGGTGATATGGCTCTCTACCTACATTGAGTTTAGGATTAGGAATACGAACAATTGGGCATGCTTTTTACATATCTCTATTTGATCCAATTCTTCTTTGAGTTTGAGGACTTTCCTGGTGGATAGAAAATTGTTAACAAAGTTGTATTGGTGTTACCTTCGCAGCCCTTGTAGACATATACAATTCCCGAAGTCGCTGATGAATTTCCAGCTCTGCTTCATCAACCATCACAGATTCATGGCCCAAGTGCCCCAGTTGTCTCAAAATAGCCTAATAAAAAGCAAAACATGAGATCTTTCAAGAACCTACGTAAAATATCTTCACTGAACTCATGTTTTAATAATTACCATACTAGTCTGACCCAGCATATGATCTCACAAGTCTAGGATTTACTTGTTTAATGTTTAACTTGAGTCAAGTACTATTTGGGTCAGCTACTTGTGGAATAATCTTACTAGTCAAAGTCATTTCAGTCATCTCCATTTTAATCCCTTTTGTAATTTATATCATCCAACTCAACTTCTTCAAAACTCTAAAAGTCACAAGACCGGAGAGATGATCCAGGAGTAGGGTTCCCTTTTTCTCCTGGAAGATACTCTGAAGAAAGGCATCTTTCCATTTGCATCTAACAATTAGAGTACATTCACTTTTGCATTTCACTATTGTTTCTGTTGTGATTAGAAAAAATCAGAAAATACTACTTTAGGTTCTACATGGAAATAACATTCATGGTTAGATCTGCAGGAATAGGAATTAGAACTCAACTAATTTTTTTCCCAACCAAAACATTATAGAAAAAAGAAATATGAGAATGTTGGGATAGATGTGTGGGAATACTTTGACAAGCTTAGGAATGAGTGGGAATGGCTTTTGGTGGCGGACAAGATGAGGGTAGCGACATTGAGATGATTTGAGCATGTATTGAGGTGTGAGACGTTGGATGTAGTTGTAGACCAAAGAAGTATTAGGGAGAGGTGATTACACAGGACATAATGCAGCTACATATTATCGAGGACATGACTTTAAATAGGAAGAAGTGACGGTTGTGTATGCGGGTGTTAGGCTAATAGGGATAGTGTTGTCTTGCCTTGTGAAGGCTTAGTACCTATAGTAGGACTAGTCATGCCCTTGTAGTTCTTGCCATATGATTGTTAATTGTATTTTGACTATCACATTATTTTGCTGTTGTTATTGTTTCTCTTTTTGACTTTACACTGGTTTTTTCAAAATAAAAATATTATGCTTTCCTCATTGTTTTCTTCTTCTTGTACTTGAGTTTGATACACTTGAGCCAAGGATATTTCAGAAACAGCGTACCTCCATATGATAAGGTTTGTGTACACTCTACCCTTCTCAGACCCCATTTTGTTGGATTTCACTAGGAATGTTGTTGTTGAGATACAAAAACTTATAAATGTAGCGAAATAATTTCAAATTGATACAATGAAATATTGTATTATAGATTAAGTTGAAGACATGATACTGGAAAATAGATGGGACAGCTTCTTGTAGCATTCTCATACCAGCTAGAGGTTGAATTTGCGGACATGAACCACTAATTACATTCAACTGTTGTGAGCCGTGACACCTAGAAATGCACCTTGGAAAGCTGAACAGACATGTAGTATAACTTACCAAGCACAGGGCAAGCTCGATGCACTAAAGCTCTAGTTATGCGCAGGAACCGAGGAAGGGTCCAACCACAGGGGTCTATGGTACACAGTATTATCTTGCATTTCTACCAGAGGCTATTTTCAAGGCTTGAACCCGTAATGGTGCTGATACAGTAACAATCAGTCCATTCGTCATGTTCAGGCTGTCTCCTCAGATTCATAGATCAGTCAAGAAAGATTGCTACCAGTAACCAGTACAAGATATGCTAGTAACATCATTATCACGTAAAAAACCCATTTCTGCATAGGGTTCTATCTATTTCATTACTAAACCTTAGTCAAATAAAAATCGCTTCTATATTATTACGAGTTTTTGTTTAGTATATAATCAAGGTCGTATATTCCAACTTAAAATGGAAAATAATAAATTATTGCTGAAATTACAAATACAACTAGTAGGACATATAGAAAAAATGATTTATTCCCCTTTCTAAGAGTGGAATCTTTGCTTGGTGTGCCCTTTCCCCTCCTTTATTCATAGAATATTAGCCTTGGGACACCTATGCCAAAAGCTCAATGTCCAATTTGCAAGAAATTGAGGGACTTCAAACCTTTTCTTGGGGCCAAGCATCTCTTTCCCTACCAATATACCAAAAGGCTTTCGGGACTTACACCCACTGTTAAGGACCTAAATAAGGCTATGTTGCTCGAACTGTTCAAAAATGTCAATAGGTATGTGTCAGATTCTCCAAAAGTAGTGTATTTTTGGAAAATCTGACACGAGTGCAACATTGAAGGTGAAGAGTCCACACAACATAGAAAATAGGAGGTAAAATGGAAAGGGAGATAACAGGTACAGTTCCTCTGTAAGGAAAAGTGAATATAGGTGTCTATTTACTTCATTCTCTCTGTACCAAGCAACAGGAGGAGAACAATAATACTTCGCCAAATGAAAGGAAATCAATATGTTCCTCTTATTCCCTGTCTCCTTCCCTTACTTGCTCTAAAGAAATAAAAAATAAAGGAAGTGTTAGCGAATGGAAAAGTAGTCCATTCCTTGGAGTCCAAGTGATTGTATTCAATTGTGGAGGACTAGTCATAGAGATACAAATGTCACACATCATACCAGATGGGTTCACGTAATGCAACATTTGTTAGGGAATGAGCACAAATTAGCCAAACAGGAATGACAAATGGTTGTCTCCCAAGTTGCCCCCAGGGCCTAGCTTGAGTGACAAAGGGTGCAGGATTGCAGAGCAAAGTGACATTTAAGTGGAGAGGAGTAGAAGGGCGGGCCCACTATCCCCCGAGTTAGAAAACTGTGACTGGTCCAAAGGGCGGGCCCATTATCCCCCGAGTTTAGAAGACTGTGATTGGTCCAAAGGACGGACTATAGAGGGATTTCTCAATTATATATTAAAAAAAAAGGTTGTCTCAAAATTGATGGAATACTATCAGGAAATCAGTTTCCACCACCTCTCCCCGGTGACCCTAACGATTATCACAAGCAGGTTTCTATTTGACGCTTTGGCATTAGCTAAGCTCAAAAGCACAATCGATTCAAATTCTTTCATGAGGGCTACTTGAGTGGCGGTCATTAATAGCGAAGGTTCGTCCAGGCATTTCTTCCACCAAAAATGGACATTCAAGGATTCTTCTTTATTATTTCCTATTAATTTAAGGGCGGAAGTTAAATTTACAATCTTTAGAACATGCTCTAGGGAATCGGTTGGCAACATAGCTCCGAAGTTTGTCAGGAGAATCACCTTTCTTTTATAGGGTATAAATCTCCACCCCCAAAAAACCTTAGTGAGGAGAGTAGCAGTAGCCCTTTCCTACTTTACTCCCTTTGTCGGCTCCAACTCCTAACCTTCTGGTTGGAGATCATGCTTCTAATGTCTAGGCTATCCCTCCGTAATCACCAGTTAAATTTTACTTTCCTACCATTCTAGTGGCTTGTTATTTCATCGGCAGCACAAGATTGTTATTGTCTTGCTACATGCATCACACAACTGTTTTATTTGATGGTAGACCAGTGTCATTTGACACCCAAGGACAAAGAAACACAAAGCTCAACAAATCTTCCCAAAGCTACTTTAGGTTCCACTATTTCTTTCTTAAACATATACTCAAATACCAAACCACTGCTCAAAGTACAAAATTAATGTAAATAACTTCTAAAAAACTCCAAAACAAACGTCAAACCCCAATAATCAAATTACAGAAACTCAAAACAAGATGCAATAAAATTAATAAAAATGGAATCTTTATCCATATAAACAAATTGTCTCTCAGAACAAAAAAAAAACTTGGTAAATCGTCACTTCTCCGACCAAATACTTTAAAAAAAAAAACAAATACATCACTGCATAAATGAGCAAAGTAGATAAAAAAGAAACCTGCTGTTGCTTAGCCACTTGCTCCCTCAATTTAGTCGCTTGTTTCTTTATAGCCTCCATATTAGGTCCTTCCCAGTTCTTCTCTCAAGTATAAATTCAAAATTTTGATGCAGACCCACTTAAAAACAAGCAAAAGGTAACCCAAGAAAGGTGCTTTACATACATGGGGTTTGCCCTTTTTCTTGGAGAAGGAGAATCTATCTTCTTTTTTATTTGTTACAGGTAAAGTTAGCAACAGAAACAAAACATACGAGGAGAGCAAAAGCCAATAAGAAAAGGGAAAGTGGGGTTGGAAAGTAATATAAAAAGTCTATGGGACATAGGAGAAAAAGTGTCGGTTACTGTTTCTGACAAATTAAACGCCAGAGGAAGAAGAATAATGGATTTGTAAAAAAAAGGAGGATAGTGGAAAACAGAGAGAAATGCAATTTTTCTTTGCTTTTTTAAGAACAAGGCTTATTGTATTTAGAGTGTGAAAGTGGGACTTTTTTACTTCTTTTAAATTTGGATCTTTCTTGATTTATTCTGTCATCTTTGCAATGTGTCTCTAACATTCTAGTTATATGGGTTTGCTTTTGGGAACAATGTTTTCAGTGTTGTGTGACTTATTTGCACCTTTCTAGGATATGACATGTAACACTTAATTTAATTATTTTATATCTTAGGTGGTCGTTTAAGGTTTTTGTTTTTTTATTTGCTCTTTTATGTTATTTTTACAAAGTTCCAATGGAGTAGTTGTGGTAACTAGGATGGCAATTGAAGATATATATGATAAGACTCAAGATTTAGGCAAGGATAGTGAGAAATTTAGGACACTGTTTGGTTGTGAGGTTGTATTAGGGATTAACTTTTAGTCTTTTTATTTATTTTTATGATGAATGGAATAGATGTGGAAAATCCAAGATGAGATATTATGATGTATGCTATTTGTAGATGACTTAGTTTTGATTGACAAGACTCATAATAGAATTAGTACTAGGTTAGAAGTTTAGAAGCTCTTGAAACCTAATAGGTTTAGGTTGAGCAAAACTAAGGCAAAATACTTGAAGTTCAAATTAAGTGATGGAATGTCTAAGGTAGGGTTGTGTTTCGGTCAGTTCGGTTTAATTTTAAATATTATTGGTTTTTACTTATTGGTTATTGATTTATGGATATACTAAATCATTAAGAAATCATTAAGATATCGATTTATCGGTTATTGACCTTTATTGGTTCAATTATCAAATTAACCATTAACAATTAAAACTTAAAACTCAATTCCCTAGTCCCTACCCTTTCCATACACTAACAATTATACTATAAACATTATAAGTTGCATGGCTACAACAATACTACAAGCTACAACAACATTATAAACGTAAAATGCTTGCAGTATTATAAACAACATGCAGCACTACAGGCTACAGTAGCACACTTGTACACCATTATAAGCAACAGTGTAGTTCCAAAATAAACAACAATTTAGCAGCAACACAATAAATTTATCAGTAGAAATCAAACATGCTGTTATACCGAAAAATGACTTTTTGAAAAAAAAATAATTTAAAAATCGATTCAAACTCAATTAATTTGAGAAAAAACAATTCTCAAAATTCGAATGAAAAACAGACAGAATCGCCACCTAATTTTACGGATAATTAGGAAACCATTAAATATTTTAAAAGACCTAACAGAAAAATCCTTTAAAATCCAAAGAATGAGTTCAGGTTCACATTTCCACTTCGAGAAGGTTTTACGCACTCGAAAGGGCCGCTAAATGCGGTTATCCGACGATTAAGTGTTGACTAACTTTTGATTTAAAAAAGGTTGACTGATTTTTAAAAAAAAACTTTGACCAAACTTGACAACAGATTTAACAATCAACTAAACTTGAACAAAATTGACTAGATTTGAAACTTGAATTAACATGATAAAACCGCCCCTTTTTTTTTGGTTTTTTTTTTGTTTCATTCTTGTTATTTTTTATGCGAATATTTTCCAAAATAAAATGAAAATAAAAATAACACAAATGGTTTTGACAAGTTAGGGAATTTAATTAGATAGCAACCCATAATGAAATAAAATGTTAGCATCCAAACAAAATAAATATATAAAAATAAAATAAGTTGAAGTGATTGTGGGCCTTTATCCCGTTAAATCCTCATTGCAACTTTTGAGCCTTTCTTTCGTGGTGTTGTGTGTACTCATATATAACAGCTACTTTCTTCTAGGAATTGGGCTGACTCGAAGAAGATGAAGTCTGGGCCTCCATGGCCCAAGAAGCGCAGAATAGGGAGTCCAAAATGGGCTCGGAGCATCGATCATGCAAAGAAACAAAATTTAAAAATTAGTGAGACTCAAAAATAATACTAGCAAACAACTATACTT
>JAOTQJ010000102.1:17941294-17954943 GCA_025642045.1 Solanum sejunctum
TTTGCTTTATTCCATCATACTCCAAAGCCAAAAAATAGTCAATCTTTGGCTCCATCCGAGATTGATGGAAATAACACGTTTAAGATTATAAGTTGTAGAAATCTTTTTCCCTCCACTTCGCATCCAGTCAAACATTGTCAAAATTAACAGAGGTAGAAGTATTAGGATGACTAATTACTATGAGGACATTTGCAGGGAAAGGTCGGAATTTTGACTTCTCTATTTTGAAATGGAGATCTCAAACTCTTTTATGCTACAGTTTAATCCTAAATGTTGGAATCTGTCAGTAGAATGGATTTATTTCTTACTCTTTCCTAGTTTTGCCAGTCTTTGCATATCAGTAATAAAAGTTTCAGTTTGTTTGTCTGGTGTAGAATTGATACGAAGTTTCAAAAAGTAAAACACGGCTTTTGAATTTTGTGATCTTAAATTAAAGATACGTGGATTATACCAAAATATCATGTAAATCATGTGGCATTAAACATATAGTTTTAAAGAGTTGCCAAAAAAAGAAAAGAATATTCTTTTTGAAACAGACTTGAAAAAAAAAATAAAAAACAACTAAATCGAAACAAAGGGTGTATTTGAATTGATAATCCAATCCAGTGGTGGGTGTGTTATTCGTATAATAATAGAAAACCCAAGTATTAATAAAATCTGCAAGATTTTTTTCGATACATAAAAGGTAGTGGATGGCTTCCTTTTAAAAAATATTGTTCTTATCTGTTTGTTTTGATGACTTGATCCTCTTGCTCGTCCATTGGTCAAAAATTTTCTTTATGGAAATCAAACTTAGTGGATGTCTTGTGGGAAAAATCTGAGGCTAGCTGTCTTAGCTCTTTCGTCAGTACTGGTGCCCCACAGTAGAAAACCCCTGCAAATTTTAGAGGAGCAGTTGTGACAGAACATGAAAGTGATTTCCTTAGTGCCAACTGTTTTCTTGGAAGTAACTTATCACTTTGGTGAGCTTTTTCAACTTTAGTGTGGAAAATGTCACCAAAATTGATATTTATCCAGGCATGTGCAAATGAAGTTATTGACCAGTCTTTGTTAAAAATATAGAGAACTATACCAGTAACTAATAAGTCTTGAGTACATACCAACATTTGCGTTAGCGTGATTAAGAGCTATGCGCTTGTAGACATTCCGCCAATTAGGTCTAGCAAAGTGAGTCTTAACCCTTGTTCCAGATACAATGTCTACGCCATTCTTGGCATGAGTGATGGACTGAAGCATAGCGATAAGAGCAGAACGAGCGTCACCCTCTTCATAAACACTTGTACAGTAATTGTGCATCTCTATAACTCCAGTATGATCCATTTCAGCTAATTCGTTCATTAAACCCCTGAACCAGTCAAATGAGCCTTGTTCTCTAGTAACCCAATAGAAATACACCCTCTTGCTCTTGAAGCTTCTTCCACTCCCTGACCCTGATTTTTTCTTTTGTCCTGTGCTCTCCAAATCATACTCTTCTTCCTTCATGTTGTTTACTATGTCTTTAACAATACTGATCATTGGGGTGGCTCCAATTCCTAGGCCTACCAACAAAAGCACCTCATATTTCTTGTAGTCTTGTGCTGGTGCTCCATATGGGCCATCGATTAACACTTTTGGGTAACTGAAATGGTTACGCGTGATCAACATCAGCTATGCTAATAGTTTTACAGTAATAGCCAGCGAGTGAAGTTAGATCACCAGTTATTCATGTGTAGTTAGTTTGGAACTCAACCTTCCCCAATATATTTTGTTTAACTTATTGGTAAAGGGAGGGAAAAGAATTGTGTTTGTAGAACGAAAATACACTCCTATAATAATGTTTTCTTGAAAAAATTAAATAGCTTATTTCCAGTACTTGGGAAAAAAATTCGGGAAAATATTTAGTAAAGATTGTAATAATGTTGGGAAAATTAGACAGTGTTTTGATGAAAACTTAGTATTTAAGTGTTGATTAGAGCAAATGACATTGCTTAAGTTGGAATATTTGTAAAAAAGACAAATTCTGTTTATGAGTAATGGAAAGGGTTCCCATTTTTTGGTCAAAAAGAGAATAGTTGCCGGAAACTAACTCCGGACTTCTTTAATATGTCATATCAAACACAGCGTGTACAATTCTCGTCCATTATGATCATGGAGAATTTAGATTAGTAAATTAATCTAACATTGTAGTACGAGAGTCAATATTTTAAAAGGTCAGCAGTATTTTCATAGTAGAACTATGAATATTTTGGCTTTGACAAAACGAATAAGCTAGTGAAAGTGAAGGTTTACCAAATCTATGTGCTGTTAAAGTAAATCATCTTTTGAGTGTGATTGGGAGATTTCATAATTGAAAGAGACTCACTTTATGTTTTCTTGCAAGTAGTCAGCTCTAAGTGGTCCACTTTTCCCTGTTGGTGGCGGCTGGCACACCTAATAATATAATGTATGTGATTAATAGAAAGTTCAATGATTGAGTATTAAAAATAGTGGAAATACCACATTAGATATACTCGAATATAATATGCTTACCTTTGAAAAAACAGCTCTGAGTTTTGTGGTCCAATCACCAAGAGTTCGAATGTGCACACTAAGATAGTCATCCCCAGGAGCTGAAGTAATAGAAAATGGGTGCCTGATATATATAAAATGACCCAAATCCCAATAACTTTAAGTATCTTGAGTTTAAAGTGAAACAAATTCAATCAAACATGGGTAAACAATGAGAGTAATTATATATGACTCGTTTAAGGTAGTCAAATGACTTGTCATCTAATAAATGACTCATAATAAGAGTAACGGGATTCTCACTGTTTCCGTCTCCTATAAAGGAATGAGCTTTGCAGAATCAGACCTACTAATTCCTATTAAAAGTCTTCTGCACAAAGTCTTTTGCACAATCAACGTAATTTAACACATTTTTACACCTTTTATTTTATTAACTTTTACCTGTTGTGATAGAAAAGATATCTTATTTTTAAGATTTCGTATTCCTATTTTAAGAAAATTTACGGGTAGGTATTCTTTGGATGACCTAATAATGTGAAAAGTTGTTTGAAACTTGGAACTCTTATGACCAATTAGTTAACATGCTATCAAACTTCATTATTTGAATGTGCTGTAAATATTTTTTGTACTGTCGGTGCATAAAATATTGAACTCAAATCAATATAGATAGACAATAGAAGATTGATTGCCCCACCCTCCCCTATCCAAGAAAAGAACAGTAGAACAATTAAGCAACAACAGAAAGAAAGAAAGCTCTTAGTAGTTTTTTAATTAAGCATCACCTACCATTCAAATGGTGAAACTGCAGCACAGTTGACAAACATGTATTGGCCACTTTTATACTTGAAGCCCTGTGGCTTTGACATATGAAGTGTCAATACATTTCCAGGATACACAGCCACCTAGCACCATATTAAGTTTATTAAATTTAAATTTCTCATCTGTATCAACAACTTTTGAATTTCAAGAACAACTAAATTATATTCTGTATATATAGATTTGGACTCAACTTACTTTTAATATTTTAACATCCTTGATGCTTGACCTGAATGCCCTTAGTAATCTTTCGCCAGAATAAAGCATGATTGGTATAGCCAAGTACATCCATATCTGCCAGTGGGAAAATTAGTCCCCTTTTTTTGGAGTTACTCTTAACAAAGAATTTAACTTGTATACGCTCGGATTTAGTTGATCTATAACATGTTGCTTAGCTGATTACCTGCTTTATTTTCAAGTTACCAAGTTTAATATTTTGGGAAGTTACCTTCATCACCTTTTAGAAGATCTCTACTAGTTGTGAGGGTATAAAAGCTAAGCTCATTAAGAAATTAGTGTTAATTGTAAACGAAGAAGATTCAAATATGAGTAGACTAACCGTCTTCTTGTACCATTCTTTGGTTAAATAAAGCTTGACACCATGGACTATGAGGAGAGTGTAGACAATGACAAAGAGGTGGTGGGAGTACCAGAAGGCATTGAAACCAGTGAGCTTGTTCAACGGTCTTGGTAAACGAGTTCTGTTCCTTCTAAACTGTTGGGTTGCTAGAGTGAAAGCTATTGCCATCAAAACCACCATTATGATCCCAGACACTCCTTCCACTCCCTTCACAAAATGCCAATAGTTTCTTGGTTGATCACCAAAGTATGCCTTCATTGGTTTATACTTTTCTGGGCTAGCGTTTAGAAGCCGAGGAAAATCACAAGTCATATGAGCAAGTACGTGTATTCCAACACAAATTGCAATTGCCACTGCAATCATCTAAACAATGGGGGAGAAACAATTAGGCATTAAATACGAAATTTCAGAAAAAGAAAAAACAATTATTCAGCAGATATTTTTCTAGTGTGAGCTTGCGTACATAGTAGGTCTTAAATCCAGTAGGGGAGCTAGAATATTCAATGAGGGGTTACATGTAGAGTCATATAGCCAGTCTCAACTTGCTTGAGATTGAGACATTTGTTATTGTACGTACTATATGAATTGACTGGAAATTGGAAGAAGAGAAAAGAAGAATAGCTTACTTTGTGAAAATTGAGGTTATCATCAAAGGGAACAGCAGCACTTAATTTGGTCTTGTTTCGAAGCCAGGTGATCGTGTTTCTGCAGACTGGGAGTAAAATCAGTGCCATGTTTAGCTTAAGTACCTCGGCAGCCCCCTTCGCCACACAAACACAATGACCCATGACATCGAATGCTGCTCTGTTTCTGTACTGGACATACTTATAAGCAAATAGGCCAGCCATGACACCAATCCATAATAAAAGTACCCAAACTCTTCGCCAATTGTCCAACAAAAAGTACTTCAAAATCTTATACCATCTTTTTATGGGATTAGTCTCCAGTGTTGGCTTAAGCTTCATGCTTAGCATATGACTTAGGTTCCTGTTCAGGCTTTTTCCTCCATCTGATTGAATTGAGGCTTGTAATAAAAGCGTTTCCAAGTTCTCAAGCTGTCGAATCAGATGATCAATAGTTGATATGATAATTTTTTCAAATTGAGATCATTGAACATGAAATAAAACTAGTCTAACCATGATGTATCCCATGTGGTCGGGATCCAACTCTTCCATGATCAACGCTGCATATTCTGCAGCTTGTTTCTGGATATTTGACAGCTTGTTAGCAGATGCGCTTAGGCTAATAATCTGTGAACAAAGAAGGAGAATAAATTTTGTCAATTACAATCTGCCATTTCTGCTACTAAGGTCAAGCTGAAGACAAGCCCAAAGATACTCTTATCGTAGTGTGGTCATATTTGTTTTAGGCAAGCTAACATGGATTTCCCCATAATTTCTTACACTGTAGTTTATGGTATTCATACACCCAACAAATCATCGCCCTACTAGATAAGATAAATATATGGATTTCCAAACACCTCTCTAACTTCTTCTTCTGTGAGTATACCATCTGCATTTTTATCAACCCTGCATTACATCCCTCACAAAATCAGAATCCAAAAATCAATTGCTCTGATTGAACAACTACTTGATCAAAAGACGTAGTGATGAATTCAAATACTTACATGTCAAAGAAGGTTCGAAGACGGGAGTCAAAGCTTTGGTCGGTAATTTGTTCCCAAAACTCTTTGAGCTGTTCTTTGCTGATGCAATCACTTGTTATATTTCTCCTCCGAGCTAACGCATCAAAAAGCTCTACTGCAAATGCATGAGATTCTCCTTTCATACCTATCATTGAAAATCCGCAAGTATATTTCTTTACTTTAAAAAAAAAAAACTCAAGAAAATCAAATTTACCACTAGTAAAAACATGAACTACGCGTAGTTAGGACTCTTATCCTTTATGTTCTTTGTATATTTTAACATGTTATTTACTTTATGTGATCAATAATTACTTGTTTGCATATTTAGACACCGTCAGTGCATAGAAGTTAAACTCAGGTCCTTCACCTATGCATTCTCCAAATTTTGCCCGGGGAAGTAAACCATCTGAGGTGGCGGCGAGCTCATCGAAGTACTTCTCAACGCTAGCCCATCCAGAGCCACCATCAGTCTTACTGATAAACTTGAGGCCTTTGAGGGCATGCTGAGCTACTGCTGAACTCCTCCTATCAAGTCTATGCGGTTGCTTGTTGAAAGAAGCCAACCGCATCGTCATTGAAACATTTCTGACGATTGAAGCCCCAAAGCTGCGTTTCTTCTGCAGGCTTTTGGCCAGTGCCTCAAACTCTGCTTCCTCTGCTTTAGTCCCGGTGGCACTTTTGACACTGTGGACTGCCACAGTGTCATCACGGATATCAAGGGTGATTTCAACATAATTTTCATCACTACGTCTGGTGGTGTTTAATGGACTACGAATCTCCTCCCTGTCAGAGTGGTAATCTTGGGGACTTTGCATTTTGATGACTGACAGAATTTGAGGGGTGTAATGAAGAAATTAATGAGTAAAATTTGAGGTGTATGTATCATTTATATGGATGAAAAGAAAAAGAAGACACAAGCTTAGCATATAGGCATGTAGATGTTGTGAGTTTGACAAGTGAAATCTTTAGGTGACCAAATTATTTGTTTTTCTTCTTCCTATCTACCTGTCTCAAGTTTCTCTTTCATGATAAAACTAAGGGAGCATCTATGGCGCGGGCATATGCGCTTGTCCCGTCGCAATACAGTTTAAGCTGTGTACATTGATAATATATTAACTTTTTTTATACTATCAAGTGAAGTCATGTTACGATGATCTATAACGACTCTATGGTATTAGTATATAAAAAAAATACTCTTTGTACAATCGTTGATAGTAATATATATTATTATTTAAATTGGAAAAGGACAAATATATCTTTATATGTTTGAATATAAGTTCATTTACATTTGATTCAAATACCTCTCTGATATATTTTTGATTCAAATATACTTCTTTTATCATACTATGATGAAAATTTACTTTTAATTTTAATAAAAAGACACGTATCAAGCTTAAAATTGATTTGATCACCCCCAATTTTAAATACCCTATTTATGTACAGAACCATCAGTTTAACTGGATACAACCCATTTTATTTTCATTCTCTTCTTTTTACATAACCAAAATCTTCAAAAAGGGAGTTTATTTTCATTAGCTAGTTTAATTCCTTCATAGTTTGATGTTACCATGAGCAGACCATTAACTTAAAAGGCAGCAAAGTCAAAGTTTAAGGAAAAGGAGCAGATATCATGGGCAAGTGCTCCTTAAAGCTCTTCTAGAGCTTCTCAAGTGTAATTTTTGTCTGTGCATAATGTTTTCACATTCAAATTTCATGGAAAGCGATTATACGAATGACCATATGACAGTTCCAGTTTTTGTTACCGTCGAACAAATAAAGAATCAGATGAAAAAAAGTGCAAAATTTGAAAAGAGAAAATGAAATCCTCTGTAAATTGTAAATGAACAAGATTTTGAAGGTTTGGATATTACAAAGAGAACAAGAAGATGAAAATAAATTAAAATGGGTTGGATCTAGTTAAAGAAGTTTGTTTAATTTCTACATAAATTGGGTATTTAGAATTGAGGTAAGTCATTTGATTTTGAGTTTGCACATATCCTTCTATCAAAATTAAGGATAAATCTATGTCAAAGTATGACAAAAGAGATATTTTTGAACCAAAGTATAACGTGTAAGATATATTTGGATCAGAAACATAATATATAAGGCGTATTTAAATTGTATATTTGATTTTTTCATATATAATTCATGTACTCATGTCATGTACCTACGTCCCGACGACACATGTTAAAGTATGATGCATTGGTCATTACCAAACCACAGTATTGTTTAACATATAACATTTCAGTCATTATTTAACTTAAATTAACAAATTCGTCCAAACGACTACGACGTATTATTCAACTATTGAAAACTACAAATACCTGCAGTCTATTCTAAGTAGTAACTACCTTGAGAAAATTAGAACACTCTACACTAGAGGGTTTTTTATAAGCTTTTCAAATATTTTAGTGTGAAAATGAAATATTTGAGGAATCAAATAACTCACTTGAATTAGTTTATTTAAAAATTAAGAGTTGTAGTTAGATTTTACGAGTGTTCTTGGACTCGTTAATAGTAACTTTTTCAAAAAAATAAATGTTGAAGAAGGTCTTTAAGTCTAACTCACGCTCCAAAAGCTAGCTCGAAGGGAGGAGGATTGCCTAAACCTTATAAGGAGATCACCCATCTCATTAACACATTGGACTTTGTGTCTCAACACCCGCCCTCACGCCCAGTGTTTAATATCTGGTGCATGGACAATTTTTCGGGAGCCCAACATTGGTTGAGACGAGTCCTGTTCTGGTACTATATCGAAGAAGGTCTTAGACTTAACTCACACTCCAGAAGTTAGCTCGAAGGAAGGAGGATTACCTAAACCTTATAAGGAGACCACCCATCTCATTAGCTACCAATGTGTGACTTTGTGTCTCAACAATTAAAATATTCTATCTATTGTTTTTATAATTTTAGAGCATATATGGTGAATTGAATTTGAGCTTTAAGTGTCTTATTTTAAATTCGAACCAAAAAAATTGGTATATTACATATTATTTTTGAGCTTTCTTTGCAAGTTGAAATCCTACGTGGCATCTTAGAAAGCATGAAATTAGCTAAAAATTTGCCGATAATCCCAACTAATTTGTAGCTAAATAGCTTTCCGGTAATTGATTTTTTTATATAATCAAGACAACTCTATAACTAAACGAGATTAACATGAAATTTTTTGTTTTTTATCCGTGATGGGACCTCTCAGTCCCTCATGCATAGTCAAGCTTTTCCTAAATAAAAAAAACGTGAGGGAAATAAACGTGGTCAATATCTCATTTGAGCTACTTCAATAATAAAAAAACAATTCTTTTAGTATCACTTTCAGTGTGTTTAATACCCCCAATTATTCACCTACTTTAAGTAACAATAATTGAAGCAGTAATGCATGTTATGAATAGGAAAAAAGGATTTAATCACTCTTTACATTTCTAGATTTCTCTCTTTTTATAAGAGATTTTTTAATCTTATGGATAAAAAATTTAACAATAATATATATAAACAATTTTTGAAGGATATTTTTATTTTATTTAGAATGTAAAAGGCACAATTAACCCATTTTTACAAAATTAATGAATTTATGATTGTTTCCTGCATATTTTTATAACATATTTATGATTAATATTATCTATATTTTAACATCAAATTTTTATTTAACCATAAAAAAAGATAACATAATTTGATGTAAATATGTAACGTGTGATAACTTTTTTTGCACATATGATGGTGCTTTTGATTTGTAATTTCTATATAATTTATTAATAAATTTTATATTTTTTAGTACTTAATTAAAGGAAGAAAATGATGAATAGAGAGAAAAGTAGATGGAAAAGGAAAATATCGTCTTAGTCGAAGTGATTGCATGATCTTAGCTTAGTACAATTTATCTTTTATGTATAATTTATTAATTATTATATTTAATTGTTATACTAAAGTGAAATTTATATATGCACAATTCAAAAAAAGTAAAAGTCACAAATTTTCAATCTAATCCAAAAAAATGGAAAAAAGGAAGTACACGTGTCATGTGATTAATGTTATTTCCATCAATTCCAAAAACATAATTAGTGCCATTTTATCTAAGATGTATCATTCAACTGTAAAAAGAGAAATTAATGAGATTTGGAAATCATAGTAAGATAGAGTATAGACTAATTAACATATAATGATGACAAACTGAGCTTTCTTTAATTGAAACACTTAGCTAAAGAAATATTATAAAATAAGTAAAATAAATCTCTCAAAAAAATTAAATAAAAAATTTATAAAATATTTTTATTAATTTTATATAATAAAAATAAAAAAAATAATTAAAATATATAAATAATTAAAAATTACTCAAGCAGATATTTACTCCTACCTTACACTACTCCCTCATTTTAGAGAACAAGACACGTCTACTGCCATCTGTCTCATTTCTTTCTTCTTCTTTGTTTCATGGAGATTTTAAGTTCTTTTCTTTCTTCTTCATTACCGGTAATGTTTTCTCTAATCTTTTCGGCAACAGGCTTTCAATCTCTCTCAGACTCTCAGTAAGGTAAGCATCTTTGATTAATTGCTCTCTAATTGTACTTCTTTGTTGAATAATTAACTTATCATGAACCTGAGGAGCTTTTTTTAAAGGATAACCATTTCCCTGCCAGTTAAACGGGCAACATCGACTAATTCACCAGTGGCACAAGGTAGTACTTGGTGAATAATGGACTCACTCTTGTATGCTTTTCAATTTAAATGCTAGGTTAGGGTTCGAACGTAAGAATTAGGGTTGTATAATGGTAAAAAGAAACTAATCCTACAAAATTGGGATGAGTAATGAAACCTTTGTAGGAATTAATGGGCTTGCTTTATCGATAGTAATGATGTTTTAGCCTAGTGAAGTTTTGCTGTCATCTTATCTTCGCGTTTACTGAAGGGGGTTTCAATCGAATGCCTTTTGCCAATTGATTGTATTGTCTATATAGGTGAAATATCATTCTATGTCTTCTTGTTGAATCCCCTGCAAACAAGAGAGCTCCTTTTTAAATTGAATTCTGTCTCCACCACTATTATCTTCAAATTAATGTTCTTTCATGGTTGTCGATCTCTCTATGATAATTGTAGATGGTAAAAAGTTTATGCTGTTGCAGAACTTGAACTACCAGTAATTTACAATACTATGTAGTGCGAAAATGTATTTCAATATCGTCTTTATCCCTGATTTTAATTTTCACAGTTGCTGGCAAACTTTTTTTATTAGACCATGAGGAATGCTTGGACATCTGGTGTAGACGCAATTAGCAAGTTGCCTTGTAATGTTTTAGATGTAATACTAGGATGTTTGCCTTGGAAAGATGTAGTGAAGACTAGTATCTTGTCAAAGACTGGAGGTACAAATGGGCAACACATCAAGAACTTGATTTTAATGATGAGTTTTGCAAGTGTTTCAGACAAGATGAAGCAGCTAAGAGAGTGATTTACCAAGTCCTATTAGTCCATAAAGAACCAATATTGAAGTTTAGACTCCAAGGTCATGGTTTTACTAGTTGTCCTGATGTTGATCATTGGATGCACTTCTTATCAAAGAAAAATGTCTGAGGAATTCACCCTTCATGTAACTAAGGTATTTGGAACTTCATTATTGCTTGTTCCTTCCTCCACCCAGTTTCAAAGGGTTTGAGAAGCTTATTAATCTCGATCTTGTGCGTGTCACTTTTGTTCCATCAATAGTCACAAATCTTGATCTCTAAAAGCCCGTTGCTTGAACGATTGAGGTTGGATGAATGCACAAACTTTGACAATCTTGAAATTGATGCTCCCAATCTCAAATTCTTTTAGTTTATTGGAAAATCAAAATCCATTTCCTTCAAAAACGCTCCTATGCTTGAAAAAGTTACTGTGTGTTTCAAGAGAGGACGACTTCTGACTGATACATCTCCTGCTTGCTCTAATTTTACAAAGTTCTTCTATTACATGCCTTCATTGCTGGAACTGGAACTAAGCAGTCCAGTATTAGAGGTAATGTACATTTGTGTTTACACTATATACTTGTTATATAAACTTGTTACATAACCAAATGATGGAATCTGATTGGTATCTTAAGTTATTTTTACTTGTTTTTAGTACTTGAGCAAGGGAGGTGTACCAGAGAGTCCCCGGACTGCTCTGAACAATATCAAATCTCTCAATATTTCATCCATGTCTTTAAGAGATGTCGAGGTGGTTTCAAGTGCAGTTTACTTGATTACAAGCTGTCCTAAATTACAAGATCTTACAGTTCAATTTGTAAGCACTCTCTTGTTTTTTTTATTAGGTGATTGAATATGGTTTCTTATTCATCTCAACTTGTCTAATTAATGTTCCTCAAAAATTCTTTAGTGCCCTGTGGGAGATACTGTTGAACCTATTATGCAATTGCTACAATCCCAATCCCAATCATCCTCATACGATGCCGTGAAGCTTCAAAGAGTTCATGTGAACATGTTTGATGGTCTCGAGATGGAAATGGAATTTATGAAGTTTATATTGGCATTTGCACCTGTACTTGAGGAGATCGACATTTGGAATATTTCGCATTACCTTTCTCGTTCGGGTAAACAAATAATCGAAGAGATGAAAGAATTCCGCAGAGCATCACCCAATTTCAAATTCATATTTGAAGAAATCGAGTTGGACGAGCACAGATCATATGAACCCCTAGAAGAGGTGATGGAAGTGCCATGATTTTGCTTACATAGTACTCTATTTTTGTCTATCTTATATTATGTTGTATATAGATGCTTGACCAAGTAAGTTTTAACTATGAACTACGCCTCTACTAGCTATGATCACTGAATTATCATGGTCTGATGTTGGCCCCCTGGGTTATACAACTTTGCACTTTCACTCTTTAGTTAACATAAATGCGTAGTTTTACTCAAGAGATAATAGTGTTCCCTTTATAGTATCTTTACGCAATAGCATAACTACACAGACCTCCCCCATTGATTATATAATTATGTCAATCTCCTATTTAGTTCACTGCGTGGTTACCGAAACTCCCCGTCGGAGCCGGACCATGACACGTGTTGAGTCGAAACCATCCCCACGTGGCTTGAATTGGTATTGCATCAAAGCAACCAAGGTGCTCCATAATAGGGTAGGCTATAGAACCAATTCTCAGGGACGAACTAGTTTACAGCTCCAACACCCTCATAATAACTCTCAAGAAGATCGTCAGTCTCGATCGTATCATTGGGGACAAACCACTTTATATCTACAACGCCCTCATAATGACTCTCAGAAAGATTAACAATCAGTCTTGATTTTAACATCAATCTATTCGTAATTAAATTTTGAATCAATGGCAAAATCAGGATTTTCATTTAGAAAATTTTAAATTTAATCAAGTAGACACATGAATAAGTCGAAAGAATTTGACATTTATTATATATACATAAAAAATTATTATAATAATTATATATAAATAATATAATTTTTTGTCGAACGTATTCGAATAATCCCTGATAAGTCCGCCCACCGGCCTTGAACCCAATATCAGAGCCTAGGCATGTGTGGTAGTCTTTTCAATGCGAAGGTATAGTCATTTCACATTAAGGCGACAAATAGGCTCTTTAGACATATAATACTCCTCTTAACTAATCTCTCTCTATTTAGTGACACCTTAATTGAGTAAACTAGTCTATTTGTCCCAATATATAGGATTTACTTTTTTTTTTAGTTAATTCAAAATATATACTTTTATATTTAATAATATTTTAAATTTAAAATATTCAATTCATGTTTATTAAAATAACTTATGTAAATATAAATATTTATAACTCATTTTTTATCATAAATTTTTTTAAACATCTTTTAAATTTGCATCAAATCAAACTACCAGATAAAGCTCGTAGGAAGATAAAATAGAGTGATCTGTTAGGTTGGACTAGATCAAAAAAGACAAAAAAAGAGGACCACAGATTTGTGCCTGTCAAGTTGTTTATATATAAACAATTATTTCTAAATTAATTAAATTTTTAATTTTTTTATATTAAAATATTAAAATTATTTAAAATTTTAAACTGTTTTTTAATTTATTGAACTTTAAAATTTTTAAAAAATAAATAATATTATATATTTATAATCTTACGAAAAAAATAAAAATTATTATATAAATTT
>JAOTQJ010000102.1:17958853-17970383 GCA_025642045.1 Solanum sejunctum
AATTCTAAGGAGAAGAAATTAATAAGAGGGGTATATATAGAGAGGTTAAAGTTTCCAATATTGCATCATAAGGGCTCTAATTTAATCTATAGTTCACTTAGTCCGCAAACTTTTCTATTTTTAATCCAATCAAGGACTTCCGACTCAAACAGAATTTAAGAAATATGGGGTCTAACAGTTTGGTCTCAGGAAGAACATCAATCCCAAAGTCAATATCTTTATTAGGAGGGACTCCGGGAAGATCATCAGGAAAGACCTCGGGAAACTCATTCACTATTAGGACTGACTCAAGAGTAGGAGACTCAATATCATCAGACTTTACTGGCACGATGTGGTAAATTCATCCCTTGGATATCAACTTTCTAGATCTAAGTTAGGATATGAATTTACCCTTAGGGGCAACAAAACTCCCTTTCCACTCTAAGATGGGCTCATTAGGAATTGGAATATGACAATCTGGGTTCTATAGTCAACTGAAGCATAACAAGCATGAAGGCAATCCATGCCCATTATTACATCAAAATCAACCATCTCCAACTCTATTAAATCAGCTAAAGTGTCTCTATGGTAAATAGATACCACATAATCCCTGTAAACCCTCTCAGCTAGGATAGATTCACCAGTAGGTGTAGAGAAAGAAAAGATTCAAGCAAACACTCGTGAAGAATATCAAACTTTCTAGCCATATGGGGGGTTACAAAAGATAAGGGCACCCGTATCAATCAATGCATAGCAATCATGAGTAAAGACACGAAGCATACCCGTGATAATATCTGTTGCAGCCTCCTACTCCTGTCGATTACCCATAGCATAAAGAACGTTTATCCCACCTCTTGTACCTGTAGTAGTAGTACGCCTCTGTTGATTACTTGCTAGAGGTGCTGTTAAATACCAAGCTCTGCTGCTCCCCTTCCCTCACCTCCTTTTCGGACACTCGTAGCTGAAATGACTAGCCTGACCACAAGAAACATACATCCTTGCCCACCCGACACTCTCCCAGATGAAGCTTACCACACTTGCTGCAAGGTGGCTTTCCCCTTATACCTTGGGTCATACTAGCCTGAGATGGGGCACTCGACATCCCTAAAGTCTGATAACTCTAAGACTTTTGCTCATACCTGGTTGGATGCATGGGTGCACTTGCTGCAGATGGTGTGGGATATGACAATCTCTTCTGAAAATAGGATTTATCACCTCTAGTTTGTCTCTGCGGGCTAGGCTCATGTCCTGCTGACTTTGCTTTCCTACTTAGATGCTCTTCTCTATCCCTCTTCTTATATTTCTCTGTCTGTTGGGCATACACTACAAGTCTAGAGATGTCCATGCCAGAAACCAGAAACGTAGACTTTACACTCTCTCTGCACATGTCTAGCCAGGCAAAACACAAATCTCCTCATCTTCTACATCATATCTTTCACCATCTTGGGAGCATACCTTGACAGTTTGATAAACTTAAGGCTATAATCCTTCACAGTCATCCCCCTGCTTCAAATTCACAAACTTATCTGCCTTTGCCTCCATCAACTCTTCAAGTAATAAATGATCAAGGAAGGTAGCTTCAAACTCCTCCTATACTGCAAGCTCCGTATCCTCCCCTCTACTCCCCTCCCACTACGTATACCACACATTAGCCACGTCCTTCAGCTGATAGGACATAAGCTCAACTTTTCCAATCTCGATCGCATGCATGGCCCTCAAAACCTTATACATCTCGTCAATGAAGTTTTGTGGGTCTTTCTCCACCTTTGACCTCGTATACACTGGCGAGTTCATCCTCAAGAAGTCCTTGAGCTGGGTTACAGTTGAGGGCTCTTGTGATCCAGAACTGGGAGCTTGGGAACTATGGATATTCCTCTGTGAGGCCACCAATTGGGTCAGCATGGTGATGGCTCCTCTGAATTCAGCCTCAGTAGTAGGAGCTGGCTAAGGCTGATCAGGGGGCACCTGAGTGACCTCAGTAGTCCTAGCGGGGCATCCCTATCTCCTCGTCTCATACTGCGCTGGAGCTTTGGTTGGGTGTTCTTAGCAATGGGAGCTGGAGCATCTCTTTGAGTGGCTGTTCTCTTGGGCGACATTTTCTGTAAGCATAAAGTGCACGAGTTAAAAGTATAGTTTCATAAGTTAACTCTATAGCACGAACTCAGATCATAAAAGGAGGGTAACACTTCCTAATGTCCTATAGCCTCCTGTTTATGAAGTACGATACATAACACACCCATAAAAAAGACTCTACTAGACACGACTTCATAGACTCCCACTCACACTCTAGGCTCTGATACCAAGTTTTTTACGCCCATGGAGGGTACCCCTGGACACGATTGGTACTCGGAGACTATTGCTAGCCCCCAAGAGGACCACCTAGTCTCTTTGGAATCATTTAGTCAATTCATTAGCGGAATATAAGTAATAATAGAGATATAATTCTATCATTAGGCTCAATACTATCAATCTCAGTCTATCATGAGGAAATAGAATAGATAACAAAAATCTTAATATAAGGAAAGAAAGAGGGAAAAAAGAATCCCCAACATCAACATCAATATCTATGTCTATGAAGCCTCTATAATATAGTCTGAAACTATCAAATCAAGAAAATAACCATCCTACAAATATAGGGAGGACTCACCATTGTCTGGGGTAAAGAGCTCTGAACCTCAACAATTGGACTGCTGTAGTCCTCGGTCTATAGTATCTGTATCAAAAAATAATGCAGCGCCAGAGGGCTTTAGTACGTAGAATTTACTGTATGTAAATTTGGATAAAGTAAAAAGGAAACAATATACAACCCCTCATCAATCAATCGCCCTCACCTCAGAGTAAAAGGACCAGACTTTATCACTTCACTATCCAACAAACATCAATCAATCACATCATATCAGAGTTGTTTCATCATGAAACCTATCTGGGATTTTCTATAACCGACAATCACTACCTATGAGCCGATAGTGATACAATGAAGAGATGTCGTTTCCACATCTATCCAGTACCTTGCCTAGGTAAAGGATGAGTTTGTCAGCAGATCCAAAAGTCTGTCAAATCCTCTTTTAGGACAAAGGAAACATTTGCTTTCACGGTTCAATCCTCTCCTACGCTGGCCACATAGTTAATAGTCGCTGGTGGGACTCACTCTCCCTTATTTTGGTGCTAATACTCCTCCCAGGACTCAACATGCTTATAAGTCTATCAATCCATCAAGAACTTTCAATCACCCAACCTCTACAGGCAAGTCTATCTACCCTACTTAAGGGAAATATACTCATTCAACTCCATCAATAATAATTTCAACTATCACAGTTATCAACACTCTCACCTCAGGATTCAGACTCTGTTAGATATCACATTCAGACATTAAAGGCTCTAGACATCCCCCTAGGTTCATTATTCAGTCTTTACAGAGAGCATCCATATGATTTTAGTCACAATCACATAATAACATAAAAGTACAATAACTTTAAGCATGATGATCATCAGGTTAGGGTATAAAAATATAGTTTAAAGCATGTAAACAAGAATAGAAGATACTATCCAAGAGTTTAATGCTAATATTCAGGAACTTTCAAGAAAATCCCAATTCAAGACTTCTAAACATAATTTCTTCACTCTAACTCTACATTGGTGCAAGGAAGATCAATTCCATGCTTTTGGGTAACCTTGACATACTTGAGAATGGAGATTTCTTCAAGGATTTGGAAAATTCTTGAAACCCTTACTCTTTCTATCCCCTTCTTCTCTCTAACTTGTGTAAAAATTAAAAGAATTGGAAGATTTTGGGTTCAAAACCTTTTTTGTACGAAATATACTTCAAATCGACCTAGGGACATTAAAGTATATCGAGAAGGATGAAATTGCCCTTCCCGAATTTAAAGAAAAAAATCGGTTCCCCCATGCACTAGTGTGCAACGCGCACTAGTCTATTTATACACTTTTTTTGCTAAATTCTTAGTTTCATCAAAATTTTAAAAAAACACAAGTGTGTTTGCGCGTCCTCTTCGCATCATGGAAGAGGTGCAGAAACCGTACTAGTTTTGGTTTTCTTTGAAAAAAATAAATCACATTTTTTTGCGTTAAAGCGAGTCAAGACCATTTTTTGACTCAGTTTTTTGCATTGATAGCACATCTGGTCTCCGATTTTCCATCAAAGCTTGGAAAGACGCATTGTGTGTATGATATAGTTTAGGGGTGTTGTAGTAATTTTATGGAGTATTACAAGATAACACACAGAATATCAACAGGTGGTCAGAAGTATAATAGACAACCAAATTCTCAAGATGCAACATATTTCTCAGTAGTAGACAACCCAACTTGTTTACGTATTTAGATAGTAATACATGTCAGTCAAATAGTGCAATTACCCATTTTGTCTTAACTGAGCTCGTCCTAAACTTCATGGTCTTTACTAGACTCATTGCCAAAGTTATAACCTTTAATAAAGTCATTTTAAGAATCATTTCCTTTATCAAGTTTATTTACAATTAAACGATGCTAAATTCAATTATTACAATAGAATGATCATTAATACGCTCAAACAAAAATTACAACCTCAATACAGTATAAACAACCTTTAGCTCCATAATTTCCAACAATGTTTAGTCGACCATTACATCTTTCATCTTAGTCTAGGAGAAAGGGGAGCCTAACCTACCTTGAGGGTGAATACAAGTTCTTTGACTTAGTCCGCATGAGCTTTTCTGTTCTGAATGACCTCAAAATGTTTCTAAGTTGTCAAAATATAGATCACAGTGTTAACACGATAGTTTAGGTGTTAAAATCTCAAGAAATGAGGAAAAAAGCTAACTGCAACTAAAGTCGAAAAAAATAGGGCTCACTTTAGATCCCAAAATAACATCCATAAAACAACCTCTACTACACCTCAAGTCTATAGCCAGAAATTGAACTCAAAATGAGGCTCAAATCAAGGAAAACCAACCAAAAAACTAAATAACATTTCTTATAAAAAATCTTATATTTCCAACTGCTTCTTTATCAAATTTCTCTAGAATGTAGTAAAATTAGCAGAATCCAAATATACCACGATGTTAAGCTCAGAAAATCCTTCAAGTTAGATTAAGATTTTACTAAATTCCAATAAGAAACAACCGAGTTATCATATTAACATTTTTTAAATAAAATTCGGATATATAGTCAGTAAACCAACAAAATTTACCTCAAAACAAAGCTGAATCTAGAGAATCCGGAGTTACCACAATGTTCGTCTTAAAAAATTCTTCAATTTAGACAACAAATTTCAGTGAAATTCGATTCCAAACGACAGAGTTATTGCATTCTAAAGTTTCTGATACAATCCAACACTAATAGCCACAAAAAATAGCAAAATTATCTCGAACGATGAGCCAAAATAGATTTTCAATACCTCCATGACGTTCTTCTCAAAATTTTAAGCACTTTAGCCTTTTAAATCAGTAAAATCGGATGAAAAATGACTAAAAAATAAGGATCGTTTTAGACTAAACTCGACATTTCGAAGCGGGCCGTGCAATCAGAATTTACCTCCTGGCAAGCTTTCCAAAGTTATTGACTAAAGTCAACTTTTAGCTTGTTTCTAAACTGAATTCGCCAAAAGTGGTTTAAACTCGTACTGAAAGCATCATGTCTTAAGTCAACCATATTCCTAGCCTAAGTTGGCTATTTTGGAGCTGATGGAACTGTCAGAATTCCGTTCTAAGGCCATTTACTAGTACTGTACCTAAAAGTTCATTTTTCAATTATAATTGGCCTTCTAACATGAAAAACAACATATTTTCCAAATGAACGACCAAACAACCGCACCATCAGTGCTAGCAAGTCCCAAATGTCCTGGGGTCTCTATAGAAATGCTTCAACCAACGAGATACATGCGGAAACACAAAAATGATCTAGAGGGTCATCACAAGTCGTTTGAGAAAAAATTAATTTATGCAACTAACTTTTTAAATCCGATTTTGCAAAACTACCCAAATAATTTTTAATACTTTTCAATTTTGATTTGGATCAAATGTAATATATTTCTTCCTTCCTCAAGAATATATAAAGAAGACCAAGAACTCCAAATTTTCAACTTCTTCAATCTTTTACGAATCACCTCAAATTTCAATAGTAGCATTCTTTCAAGCTAAATGCCAAAATCCAGTATGGTCATTTGAGCTTTAATTCAACCTAGCTCAGCAATACACTTACAATTTCTTCAATATTTCAAAACTCAACCTCCTTTAATGGGAGAATTTTTACCACTAACTCAGAATCACTTGAAATTTTACACAGACACAAAAAATACTATAAAATAAAGATCTGATGTAAAAAACAATGATAAGAATATATGAACAAAACAAGATTTTCAAAATTATGGGATTAATTTATGTATTTTTTAGGAACATTTTCCCTGATATTTTTTGAGTCTATCTTCTAACTCGGAGGGATGCTACTAATGAAACTTGAGGTAATTTTGTGAAAAAATGAAAAAGTTAAAAATTTGAAATTCTTACTCTCCTTCGTGTGTTCTTGAAGAAAAAAGTGAAAAAAGATGTAGTTAATCTACAACTCAAAGTAAAAAGTATCAAAATGTGTTGGGTTGATTTTTTCAAACAACAATAACATATACTAGATATATTAACCTTTTCATTCTTCTAGGTTGTGTTTGGTATGGAGAAAAATATTTTTCATGAAAAATGTTTTCTTGGAAAGTAAGTTGATTTCTATCTCATTTTCTCATATTTGGTTGATGACTGAAAAATATTTTTCAAAAATTATTTTCTATTATTTCGTTAGTGAATGAATTTTTTTTTTGAAAGGAAGTCATTTTTCTTAAATTTGTAAAAAAAAAAATTAATTTTAAAATTATTTTTAAAATATTAAACTAATCAAATATGAGAAAATAAAAAAAAAACTATTTTTGGAAAAATATTTTTTCTCTTACCAAACGTCAAACATACACAAGGCTTTTTTCTCTTCTTTTTGTTTCATCGGAGATTTTAAGTTCTTGTCTTTCTTCTCCTTTACTGATAATGTTATCTCTAATCTTTTTGGCAACAGGCTTTCGAACTCTCTCAGACTGTCAGTACAGGTAAGCATCTTTCAATAATTGCTCGCACATTGTTGAATAATAAACTTATCATGAACCTGGGGATTGTTTATATTTTTTTATGGATAATCATTTTCCTCTCTTTTATGCTTTTCAATTTAAATTCTAGGCTAGGGTTCGAAACGAAGAAGCAGGGTTTTGTATTGGTAAAAAGAAACTAAACCTACGAAAGAATTAGATGGGCGGAATATTGGGATGAGTAATGAAACCTTTGTAGTAGTTAATGGGCTTCGCTTTATCCATACTAATGGTATTCTAGCAAAGTGAAGTTTTGCTCTCATCCTATCTTCACGTTTATTGAAGGTGGTTCAATTGAATACCATTTTGCCAAAAGATTGTATTGTTAACCCCTGCACACAAGAGATCCCCTTTTTAAATTCAATCTTGTCTCTTCCAATCTTCAAATCTATGTTCTTTCACGATTTTTGAACTCTCTATGATACTTGTAAATGGTAAAATTTTATGCTGTTGCAGACTTTGAACCACCAGTAATTTACAATATAGTGCTGAAATGTATTTGGATAGCGCCTTTATCGATTTTAATTTTCGCAGTTGCTGGCAAACTTGTTTCATCCGACCAATAGAAATGCTTGGACATCTGGCGTAGACACAATTAGCAATTTGCCTTGTAATGTTTTAGATGTAATACTAGGATGCTTGCCCTGACCAGTATCTTGTCAAAAGACTGGAGGTACAAAAGGGCAACATGTCAAGAACTTGATTTTGATGGTGAGTTTTTCAAGTGTTTCATACAGGATGAAGCAGCTAAAAGATTCATTTACCAATTAGTCCATGAAGGACCAATATTGAAGTTTAGACTCCAAGGTGGTAGTTTTATGAGTTGTCCTGATATTGATAATTGGATGCACTTCTTATCAAAGAAAATGTTAGAAATTCACCCTTCATATAAGCATTGAAAACAAAGAGCATTTACCTCATCATCTTTTTTACATTCCATCAATAAGGTATTTGAAATTTGATCATTGCTTGTTCCTCCCTCCACTCGGTTTCAAAGGGTTTGAGAAGCTTATTAATCTCGATCTTATGCGTGTCACTTTTGTTCCACCAGTATTCACAAATCTCACGTCTAAAAGCCCGTTTCTTGAACGATTGAGTTTGATTAACTGCACAGACTTTGACACCCTTGAAATTGATGCTGCTAATCTCAAATTCTTTTGGTTTATTGGAATAACCAAATCTTTTTCCTTCAAGAACGCTCCTATGCTTGAAAAAGTTACTGTGCATTTCAAGGAAGGACAACTTCTGACTGATACATCTGTTGTTTGCTCTAATTTTACAAAGTTCTTCCATTACATGCTTTCATTTCTGGAAGTGGAACTATGTGGTACAACATTAGACGTAATGTACATTTGTGATATATAATACTATACTTATTATATAAACTTGCTACATAATCAAATGATAAATCGGATTGGTACCTTGAGTAATTTTGACTTGCTTTTAGTGCTTGATCAAGGGAGGTGTACCAGAAAGTCCCCCAACTGCTCTGAACAATATCAAATATCTCAATATTCTATTCATGTCTTTAAGAGATGTCGAGGTGGTTTCAAGTTGTCCTAAATTACAAGATCTTACAATTGGATTTGTAAACACTCTCTTATTTTTTTTTCAATTAAGGTGATAAATATGGTTTCTTATTCATCATCTGAACTTGCCTAATTAACGTTCCTCAAAAATTCTTTAGTACCCTGTTGGTGATATTGTTGACCCTATTATGCAATTACTACAAGCCCAATCCCAATCATCCTCATATGGTGCGGTGAAGCTTCAAAGAGTTCGTGTGATCATGTTTACTGGTCTCGAGATGGAAATGAAATTTATGAAGTTTATATTGGCATCTGCACCTGTACTTGGGGAGATCAACATTTGGAATTTCACGCTTTACCTTTCTCGTTTGGGTACACAAATGATCGATGAGATGAAATAATTCCGCAGGACATCAACTAACGTCAAATTCATATTTAAAGAAGCCGAGTTGGAAGATTCATACCATATGAACCCGAAGAAGAGGTCATGGAAGTGCTATGATTTTGCTTACATAGTACTCTATTTTTCTTTTGTAGCACTTCGTGTGCTTTAGTTTGTCTGTTATGGTCTGTCTGTCTAATATTATGCAGTATAGTAAGTTTTAACTATAAACTATGCCTTTACTAGCAGTGGTCACTGACTTATTATGGTATTCTGGTTTTGGCCCTCCAGGTTATACAAGTTTGCACTTTTACTCCTTAATTATCTTAAGTGTGTAGTTTTGTCCATCAAGCTCAATAAATTAGGGTAATTTTTTTAATTTATATAGGGGAGTGTGTATTGGACTAGACTAAGCTAACTTATTATGTAGGGCAGTATGTATGCAGATCATAATCCTACCTTGAGACAGTACAAAGATTGCTACAGTACAAAGATTATTTAGTAATGTATGACATCTCAATATATACCTTATTTTGGTTAGTCCCACACTAAAAAGGGACTATTTTGTAGATTGAAGCTTTTATTATAATAATTACTATTCATATGATTATCGAGTTTAAAAGTGATTAGACCTCACCCTATCTACTATACTACATAGTTGATTCATAAAGATGTCATAACAATAACCTAAAAGCATAAATCGTTTCACTTGGAAAAAGCTTCAAAGTACCTAGTCCACACTAATTTACTACATAGTTGATTGGTAAGATGTAACAAAAATCAGTTAAAAATATAAATAATATCACTTGAAAAAGCTAAAAAGGTGGCTAACCCACGGTATTTAACTACATAGCTGATTGATATGAAATTGTAAATTGTATGACTTGAAAGAGCTTAAAAGTGGGTAACCCCCCCCCCCCATTTCACTTATAATTGATTGTTTAAGGATTTTAAAATATCATAAAAATAGACTAAAAATGTAAATATATAACCTAAAAGAGGTTGTAAGTTGGAATCCTACAACATTTTATAAGTATTATACTCAGTAGGCTTAATTTCTTTAAGTGTCTCTTTGAAATTCCCTGGCTTAGTTGAAGAAATGGGATTAACTGATGAAATATGCCATAACTCCCAATTAAAATATGAAAGCCAACTACTATCAGAAGCAGTAGGATAACCAACCGACTCAAAATCAACACCAGTGATTAATGAAGGATAGGATTTGACCAGATTCGATGCTACATCAACCAAAACCAAATTCTTTTCTCTAAGTTCTTCTTCAGCTTCAACTTTTACTATTGAAAAATCCTAAAATTTTTCCTTGATTTTATGTGGTTCCTGAGTTGCATAATTAGGTGAAGTTTTCAGATTCTCCGTGATAATTTTTCATTGAGACAAAAAAAGCAACAAAACAAAAGAATTTGTGAAGGGTTTATGAAGGATTTTTGATAGATAAGAATTCATGAAAAATGAACAGAATGATTTTTTTTAGATTTTTAAATAAAATGATATGCTTTGGAATGATGAGAAAAAACATAGATACAAAGAACGAAGGTGGAAGGCATTTCTTTGCAATGAAATCAACTAAAAAGAACACTAAATTTTTTGTTTTTTCTTTGTAAAGATTTAGACTTAAAAGGTATTTGGAGATTTTGAGAGAATGAGATGAATGATTTTTTTTTTCTTGAGAGCTTTGCATAGGGGGTTTTGAAATCAGAGGGAAAGATATATAGGGATTTGTGGTCGGGGCACTTCGAAAGTAAATTTGTCAACTAGGAAAGAGATCACATTTGATGTGATTCTCTAAATTAGTAGATAACCTCAATTTTGAGATACACCGGTCGCTTAACTATTGATAATTTGTCGACTAGGAAAGAGATGATATTTGATGTGATTATCAATAGTTGACCTGCCGTTGTATCTCAAATTGAGGCTATCTACTAATTTAGATAATCACATCCAATGTGATCTCTTTCCTAGTGGACAAATTTACTTTTCAAGTGCCCCGATCCCAAATCCCTATATATCTTTCCCTCCCATTTCAAAACCCTCTATATGCAAAGCTCTCAAGAAAAAAAATCTTCATCTCATTCTCTCAAAATCTCCAAAACCTTCTAAGTCTAAATCTTTACAAAGAATAACACAAAATTTAGTATTTTTTTAGTTGAATTCATTTCAAAGAAATGCCTCCCACCCTCACTCTTTGTATCTATTATTTTTTTCTCATCATTTCAAAACATATCATTTTTTTTAAAATTCTAAAAAAATCATTCTTTTCATTTTTCATAAATTTTTATCTACCAAAAATCCTTCATAAACCCTTCACAAATTCTTTGTTGTTGTTGGTTCTTTTATCTCAATGAAAAAAATTATACCGGAGAATATAAAAACTTCACCTAATCATGCAACTCAGTGTTAGACCCCGTAACTAATTCAATTGAAGTAAATTGTTTAATTGGAAAGTTGTCGAACATGGCATATTTTTAAATTTAGTAAGTTCGCTGGGTTTAATTATAATTGGAGCGT
>JAOTQJ010000102.1:17979641-18030187 GCA_025642045.1 Solanum sejunctum
ATTTACAACAACTCCTATTTTGACATAACCAAATGGATTTAATGGTTTTGTGGTGTATTGTGATGTTTCTCAAATTGGGTTGGGTTGTGTACTTGAAATTACCCCAAAAAGTGCCTGAAAATGTGCCTCGAAAGTGCTTAGAATTATAATTTCCATATATCTCAAATCTGTGCATGATATCAAAAATTCGACTTCATATTCTTGATCAGGGAAAAAATTGAGTGGGGAATGGGTCTAACTCTGATTTTAGAGCAAATGAATTATAATTTCAAACTCAATAATTTTGCTTATCCACTGTATGTCCACGTTGGTTTCGCAATTCGCAGCTGTCACAGACTAGTGTAAAAATGCCCTCTAAGATTGGTCTGTATCAAGGACAAGACGCAAAGATGTGTATTTTGTTGCTAGTGATTTTATCTCAGTCCAAGGCCTTTGAGTCTTAGGCATAAGTCCTCCCATGTGTGAAAATACCTATACTTATCTATATTTCATCTTCACATCTTACAAGACTTTCCCCAATACTCTTCCAAATAATTAGATAAATATTTCACCCCAAATTTAAAGTTCAAAAACTAATCCGGATCTTATGGATTTCACTCAAACTTCAAGTCTCTATTTCCAATCTCCATCAAGAATTCTCTAAAGTTAAGGTATGTGGTTTCAACCATTAGGTCCTTTCACCCATGGTGCCCAAGTTTTCTTGTTACCTAAAATCATGTTTCTAAGTTGATTTTACATATGGGTCTTCTATTGTGAATTAAACTATCAACTATGTTGGATTTTGTAAAAGTGTGACTGTTTATACATGTTTTGAGCTATGAATCTTAGATCTATATTGAGATTTGATGAAGGGTTTTGATGTATATTGCATGAGGGTATTACCAAGTGTTGGTGGGTGGTTTTACATTGAATTTACTTGCATAATTTAACTCTTGAATTGAATGGTTTTACACTAAAATTGCACACCCACCAAGTGTTTCCTGAAATGTCCAAATAATGCATCTTGAATTGTTGAAGGCCTAAGGCTTACAATATGATTTAAGTGACCTTATGATGATGAAAGGGTGATAAGAATGTGTTGATGTCATGAGAAGTGTCTATTGTGTTGATGTCATGAGAAGTGTCTGTTGTGTTGATGTCAGGAGAAGTGTGTTTTATGTTGATGTCATGAGAACTGTCTATTGTGTTGATGTCATGAGAAGTGTCTATTGTACTGACATCAGGAGAAGTGTCTATTGTGTTGATTTCATGAGAAGTGTCTATTGTGTTGATGACATGATAAGTGTCTATTATGTTGATGTCATGAGAAGTATATATTATGTTGTGAGTTGACTATAGCTAATTGAGGGGTAATGCCTCAATCACCTAGATGGGGGCGGTAAGCCATGAACCAATTAAGGGGTTGGTGCCTCAATCATCTTGCATAGAGGCAGTAAGCGATCAAAAAATTTAGGTGTTGGTACCTTAATCATCTCCAATAGGGGTGGTAAGCCATCAACTAATTAAGGGATTAGTACCTTAATCATCTGTGATAGGGGCAGTAAGCCATCAAACAATTGAGGGGTTGGTACCTTAATCATCTTGGATGGGGGTGATAAGCCATCAACAAATTGAGGGGCTGGTACCTTAATCATCTCCGATGGGGGCGGTAAACCATCAACCAATTGAGGGGTTAGTACTTTAATCACATCTAAAGGGTGGTCTACCTTAGATTCCAGGTACTACGTTGCTTAGTCTATGATGATGGTCTATTTCTACACACGTAATATGTTCTATATATAAGCATCTTTACTTCGAGTATCATTCATGCATGCCATATTGTTATATGATCATCTATTGCTTAATTATGCATTTTGACTATGTTGCTTATATATTGTTGCATTGCATTCTACATACTTTGTTTATTCAAATATACTAATACATACTCTATGCCTATATGATGTTACAATGTAAGAATTGGAGCTCTACTTGATCATCCTCATCCCCGTGGCTAGTGCAATATTTGTCAAAGCAAGTGGTGAGTCCTCAATTTTGGGGACAATGCCTTTGATCTTATGCTATGAATAAAGATTCTCTCCATTTTATTATATACTTGACTATGAGGGTGAGCCCGGTTCCTTGTCTTGGCCCCCACTAAGTTCTATGTTTAGAGGTGTTGTTGGATAAGTTATGTAATAATGCTATAAACTTTGACTCTTTTCACTCTTGATGTTATGATATGAAAGATGTCCCTTAGCCCTGTATCCCTTATTTACTATCTCTTATTGTTATTTTATTGCTTCAACAACCAAGGATTTGTAATGATATATTAAGAGGCTTGATTGGGGTCCCTTCGAGTTCCCTATTCACCATGTCATGTCTAGGCCCTAGGTTAGGGTCATGACAAATTTGGTATCAGAGCAATAGGTTGTTAATATCTTCAACATCCAATGCACCATGTCGATAAGAGTCTTATTCATGGTTGTGTTATGCTCCATAGCTATGAGTATGAGGCTATGAGATGCTTTAGGAAATGTTTCCCTTCTTCTTACTCTATGACGTGCTATAGAAGGTAAGGTAAGGTTTCCCCCTAATAATTATTCATTGTTATCATAGATTATGGGTCTAAGGTGGATGAGTACCCTCAATAATTTATTGATGAGGTATACAAGGTGTTATCCATAATGGGTGTAAGGTCGGAAGAGAAGGTGGTGTTAGGAGCTTACCAACTCAAGGGGGTTTCTGAAATTTGGTACACTCAATGGAGGGAGGAGAAGGAGAACAACAATGTGATTCTGTGGGAGGAGTTTAAGGAGGCTTTCCTCAACTAGTTCTTCCCTTTTGAGCTTAGGGAACCCAACTTGGTGGAGTTCATGGATTTGAAGAAAAGGTCCATGAGTGTGAGGGAGTATGCCCTCAAGTTCAACCAACTCTCAAAATACGCTCCACACTTGGTTGTCAACTCAAGGTCTAGAATGAATAAATTTGTGATGGGTGTATCCGACTTGGTAAGTGAGGAATGTCGTACCACTATGTTAATTAATTACATGGATTTGTCCCACTTGGTGACTTATGCTGAATAATTAGAAGGGGAGAAATTAAGGAAGAGAAGGGGTCATGAGTCCAAGAGGGCTCATTTTGATGGTAAGTTCCAAAATAACAAGGGTGGCCGGTTTTACTAATGCCAAGGGTCTTCTCATGCCCCTAGTGGTGGATTTTCCAATGACTACCCAAGGCCCCAAAAGGGTGGTGGTGTGATGCCTAGACTCGTGTTTCCAAAATATGGTAAGGGTCATCATGGCCCATGTATGAGGGCTACTAATACTTGCTATAGTTGTGGGAAAGTAGGCCACAAGATGATTGATTGTCCATGATATAGCAACAAGGGTAAGGATGTTTGTCCTCAAGGTCGGTGTGCTAATATGGTTCTTTTGGGGAGTGTAGGTCAACAAGGTGGTGCCCCAAGGCATAATCAGTTTTATGCTTTACATGAGATGAAAGGGCTTGAATAGGTGCCAATGTCGTCACCGGTATGTTAAAAGTCTTTGATTTTGATGTGCATGCATTGATATAACTGGTACCACTCACTCTTTTCTTACTCCTCTTATTGGTAAAAAGTTTAATGTTGAACCCAAAATGTTGTGTGAGTCTTATGAGGTGTCTACTCTTGTTGTTGCATCCATTGTTGCAAGAAAGGTCTATATAAAATGTCCCATTTGCATCTTACATAAAATATTGCCATGCGATCTTTTTAAGTTGGATATGGTTGATTTTGATGTCATTCTTAGGATGGAATTGTTTCATGCATACTATGCCACTATTAATTGTAGAACTTGTAGGATCAAGTTCCAATTCCCAAATGAACCCTTTCTTGATTAGGAGAGTCATGATGTGGTGGTCAAGGGTAGGTTCATCTCTTGTATTAAAGCCTAAAAGTTAAAATCTAAGGGGTGTCTTTATTATTTTGGGAGGGTTAGAGACGTGGAGTCCGAAGAGCTTAACATAGAGTCGGTTCTGGTTGTAAATAAGTTTCTTGATGTCTTTCTAAATGACCTTCTCGTTGTTCCTCCCAAAAGGGGAAATAGGCTTTGGTATAGACCTCCTCCCCACTACTCAACCCATTTCTGTTCTCCTTTACCGTATGGCCCCGACGGAGTTAAGGGAGTTGAAGGTGTAGATGAGGGACTTGTTGGAAAAGGTTTTATTGGGGCGATCTAATCATTTTGGGATGAACCATTGTTGTCTGTGAAGAAGAAGGATGACTCTCTTAGAATGTATATTGACTACCGACAACTTAATAGGATCACCACAAAAAATAAGTATCATCTACCAAGGATTGATGATTTATTTGACCAACTTCAAGGGGCTATTCACTTCTGTAGGATTGATCTTCGGTTCATGTATCATCAAGTGAAGGTGAGGGTGTGACATTCCCAAGATGACCTTCTGGACCAGGTATGGGCATTATGAATTCCTGATTATGTCTTTTGGGTTGACCAATGCACCTACTATCTTCATGGATCTTATGAATAGGGTCTTTAAAACCTACCTTGATTTGTTAGTGGTAGTTTTCATTGATGATATTTTGATCTATTCTCATAGTGAGGAGGAGCACATTTGAGTATAGTCCTACAAGGCTTGAGGCAAGAGAAGTTTTAGGCTAAATATGAGAAGTAATTTTTGTTGAAGGAGGTTGCCTTTCTAGGTCATATGTTGTTGGGAGATGGTATTAAGGTAGGTCATAAAAAGATAGATGTGATTAGAGATTTGCCCAGACCATTAACCCCATTAGAAACTTCATGGACTTAATGGGTTACTATTAGAGGTTTGTGAATGGGTTCTCTTCTACTACCTTTTCAATGACTAAGTTGACTCAAAAGAAGGCTAAGTTTGTGTGGACCAATGAAAGTGAAAGGAGTTTCCAAACCTTGAAGGATAGGCTTGTCTCCGCTACAATCTTGTCTATACCAGAAGAGTTGGAATGGTTTTGTTGTGCATTGTGATGCCTCCCAGATTGGTTTGGTTTGTGTTTTGATGCAAAATATAAGGTGATAACCTAAGCTTCCAGGCAACTCAAAGTGCATGAAAAGAATTATCCTACTAATGATCTTGAATTGGCTACCATAGTTTTTGCTTTGAAATTTGGTGTCACTATTTGTATGGGGTGCATATTGATGTGTTCACCGATCATAATATTCTCCAATATGTGTTCACTTAAACAAACCTTAACTTGAGGCAAAGAAGATGGTTATATCTTCCTAAGGACTATGATATGAGTGTGCATTATCATCCCGATAAGGCTAATGTAGTGGAAAATGCTTTGAGAAGGGTCTATAGGTGGCCTAGCTCATGTTTATGGTAGTGGAAAACAAGTCGCTAGAGAGGTCCTTCAGTTGGTTAGATTGGGGGTTTGGCTGGAAGAGGAGGCTAACAGGGGTATTATGGTTGTTGATGGTTCAAAGTCTTCCTTGGTTGATGAGGTAAAAGCAAAGTAAGATCTTGATCCCTCCTTGTTAGAATTAAAGACCTTGTTGAAAGAGGGCAAGGTGAAGGTTTTCTCCCAAGGGGGAGTTGGTTCCCTTAGGTACCAAGTTAGGTTGTATATGCCTTGTGTTGCTGACTTGAGAGAGAAGATTCTTGATAAGGCTCATAATTCTTCCTATTCTATTAACCCCGATTCTATAAAGATGTATAGGATTTGAGGGATGTGTTTTGCTGGGGAGGTATGAAGAAAGACATTGCCAAATTTGTATTTGATTGTCATAGTTGCTAACAAGTCAAAACCAAACACCAAAAGCCTGGTTGCCTAAGCCAAGACATAGATATTCCTACTTGGAAGTGGGACGAGATTAACATGGATTTTATGGTTGAACTACCTAAGACTAGAAAGTGATTTGGTTCTATTTTTGTTGTGTTTTATAGGATGACAAAGTCGGCTCATTTCCTACCGGCTAAGACTACTTATGGGGCCTAACATACTGCTAAATTGTACATTCATAAGTTGGTAGTATTTCATGGGGTGCCCTTGTCTACCATCTTGAATTTTGGTTCCTAATTCACTTCACACTTTTAGAGCGGTTTGGAACCAAGGTAAATCTTAGTATGGCCTTTCACCCTCAAATGGATGGCCAAGCTGAAATAACTATGCAAACTCTTGAGGATATGCTTAGGGATTGTATTTTAGAGTTTATTTGGGATGATCATCTTCTACTGATTGAATTTTCTTATAAAAATAGCTACCATTCTAGCATTAGTATGGCTCCTTTTGAGGCCATCTATGGTAGGCGTTGTAGATCACCGGTTGGGTGGTTTGAAGTGGGAAAAGTGGCAATGTTGGATTCGGACCTTGTTATGGAGGCTATGTAGAAGGTATGTTTGATTAGAGAAAGATTGAAGACAGCCCAAAGTCATCAAAAGTCCTAAGCTGATGTGAGAAGAAGAGAGCTTAAATTTAAAGTTGGTGATTGGGTCTTTTTGAAGGTGTCACCCGTGAAGGGTACCGTTCGTTTTTGTAAGAAGGGTAAAATAAGTGTAAGATTTATGGGTCATTATAAGGTGTTGAGAAGGATTAGTAAAGTGGCCTATGATTTGGTGTTGCCTAGTGGATTGGGTTTGATACATTCGGTCTTCCATGTGTCTATATTGAGGAAATGTATGGATGCTCTAAATGATATTATGCCATTGGATGTTGTGTGTGTTGTTGAAGACAACTTGACTTATGAAGAAGTTCTAGTTGATATCTTGGATAGACAAGTTAAGACGTTTATGAACAAGGATATTGCTTCCATTAAGATCCTTTAGAGGGACCAACAAGTAGAGAGTGCTACATGGGAGGCCGAAGCGGACATGCAAAAATGATATCCCTTTATCTTCCATTATACTCAAGCCTAAGGTACTAATTCATAGTCTTCTATAAGATTTCATGTCTCATGTTTCATCCTCTAAGTCATTTGCATGCATTCATATTTTTATTGACGAAGTTCATGGTGATTTTAACACTTGTGTTGCGATTTTTGAAAATAGTGTCTAAGTATAATATTGCATTCTTGTTTAGGATGATCTCTTCATGATTATTCTTTTCATATACGCTTATTTGACATTTGGGGACAAATGTTCCCAAGGGAGAGATGTTGAAATGACCTCAAAAAGTGCCGGAAAATATGCCTTAAAAGTTCCCAGAATCGTAATTTCCAAATACCTCAACATTCGTGGATGATATCAAAGATCCAACTTCATATTCTTTATCAGGGAGCAAAATTGAGTGGAAAATGAGTCTAACCCTGATTTTAGAGCAAATGAATCACAATTTCAAAATCCATAATTTTGCTTGTTCAGAGTTTGTACGTGTTGGTTCTACGATATGTAGTCATCGTGGACTAGTGTAAACATGCACTCCGTGATATGCTTGCATCACAAACTATACACGGAAATGTTTTACTTTATTGCCAGTGCTTTATCTCGGTCCAAGGCTTTTGGGTCTTGGGCATAAGTCCTCCCATGTATGAAAATACTCAGCCATATTTCACTTTCACATCATACAAGACTTTTCCCAATACTCTCCCAAACACTTAGATATTTCACCCTAAATTTCATGTCCCAAAACTCATCCGAATCTTAAGGATTTCACACAAGCTTTAAGTCTCCATTTCCAATCTCCATCAAGAATTCTCCAAAGTCAAGATATGTAGGTTTCAGCCATTAGGTCCTTTCACCTATGGTGTACAAGCTTCTTTTTTACCTAAAATGCATGTTTCGAAGTTGACTTTACCTATAGGTCTTCTACTGTGAATTGAACTATGAACTATGTTGGGGTTTTGTAAAAGTGTGACTATTTATGCATGTTTTGAGTTATGAATGTTATATCTATCTTGTAATTTGGTGAAGAGTTTTGACATATATTGCATAAGGATATTACCAAGTGTTGGTGGGTGGTCTTACATTGAAATTACTTGCATGATTTCACTCCTGAAGCATATGGTTTTACACTAGCATTACACACCCACCAAGTGTTTGATGAAATGTCCAAATAATGCATCTTGAATTGTTGAAGGCCTAAGGCTTACATTATGATTTAAGTGACCTTATGATGATGAATTAGTGATACGAATATGTTGATGTCATGAGAAGTGTCTATTGTGTTGACGTCATGAGAAGTATCTATTGTGTTGTTAGTTGACCATAGCTAATTGAGGGGTAATACCTCAATCACCTAGATTGCGGTGGTGAGCCATCAATCAATTGAGGGGTTGGTACCTCAATCGTCTTTGATGGGGGCGGTAATCCATCAACTAATTAAGAGGTTAGTACCTCAATTATCTCAAATAGGGGCAGTAACCCATCAACCAATTGAGGTTTTGGTACCTCAATCGTCTTGGATGGGGGCAGTAAGCCATCAACCAATTGAGGGGTTTGTACCTCAGTCGTCTCCTATGGGGCCGGTAAACCTTTAATCAATTGAGGGGTTGGTACCTCAATCACTTCTAAGGGTTCATCTACCTTAGATTCCACGTAGTAAGTTGCTTGGTCTATGATGAACACATGTAATATGTTATATGTATAAGCATGTTTACTTCGAGAATCATTCATGCATTCCATATTGTTACATGATCATCTATTGCTTAATTATTCATTTTGACTACTAACACATCTAAGGTCCTTTCACCTTAGTCAAAAGAGGTGGTTGGAACTTCTAAAGGACTACGACATGAGTGTATAATATCATCCTGATAAGGCGAATATTGTAGCCGATGCTCTTAGTAGGATATTTATAGGAAGTGCATCTCATGTTGAGGAAGAGAGGAAGGAGTTGGCAAGGGATATTCAATGTGTAGATAAGTTGTATATTAGGTTGGCCTACTCTAATGGTGGTGGCATTGATGTTCAAAATGGGAATGAATCTTTGGTCATTGTTGAAGTAAAGACTAAGCAAGATCTAGATTCATCATTGGTTGAATTGAAGAGATTGGTTGTCGAAAAGAAAAACAGGTGTACTCACAAAGGGGAGATAGTTTGCTTCGATATCAAGATCGTTATGTGTTTCGAATTTCGATGATCTTAGAAGGGTAATCATGAGTAAAGCCTATAACTCTCATTATTCTATTCATTTGGGATCTGCTAAGATGTCTCTAAATTTGAAGGAGGTGTATTTGTGGCATGGTGTGAAGAAGGATACAACCAAGTTTGTATCTGAATACCTTAATTGTCAATAAGTGCAAGTAGAGCACCAAAGGCCCGGTGTCTTAACTCAATACATTGAGATTCCTACATAGAAGCTGGCAGATATGAACATGGATTATATGGTTGGTTTTCCTCGGACCTGAAGGCACTTTGACTCTTTTTGTGTTATCGTTGATCGGATGACAAAGTACGCTCCTTTTCTACCGATCAAGACGACTTTTCATGCTGAAGATTATGAAAGGTTATACATCCAAGAGTTGGGGAGGTTGCATGGTGTGCCTAGGTCTATCATTGTATAGTGGTACCCAGTTTACTTCTCATTTTTGGAGATCGTTTCAAAGAGGACTTGGTACTAAGGTGAAGTTGAGCACCACCTTTCATCCTCAAAGTGACAGACAAGACGAGAAGACAATTCAAACCTTGGAGAATATGTTGAAGGCTTATGATGTTGGAGTTCAAAGGTAATTGTGATGACCGCCTGCCACTCATTGAGTTTGCTTATAATAATAGTTTTCATGCTAGCATTGGTATGGCACCATTTTAGGCTTTGTATGGTAGGAGAGGTAGGTCTCTGATAGAGTGCTTTGAGTGGGAGAAATGGCTTTGATTGGCTTAGATTTGGTATTAAGGGCGACGTAGAAGGTGAAGTTGATTAGAGAAAGATTGAAGATGGCCCAAAGTCGCTAAAGGTCCTATTCAGATATTAGGAAGAGGGACCTTGAGTTTCATATTGGTGATTGGGTATATGTAAAGGTCTTACCTATAAAGGGTGTAATGCATTTTGGGAAGAAGGACAAGCTAAGTCCCCAATATGAAGGCCCTTATGAGATTGTTGAGCAGATTTAGAATGTGGCTTATAGGAGTTGCCTTTAGATTTAAGTTATGTTCACTAGTTTTTCATGTGTCTATGTTGAGGAAGTTGGTTCGTGGTCCTAGTACTATTGTGCCTTTGTAAGGTGTTGAGGTAGAGGAGAATTCATCTTCTGAGGAAATTTCTGGTTATGATTTTGATAGGCAAGTAAAATGGCTTCATAACGAGGATGTGGCTTCAATCAAGGTGCTTTGGAGAAATCAACATGTGTAGAGGTCTACCTGGGAGGTGGAGTTAGACATGATGAAATGATGTCCCCATCTTTTCTAATCTACTCAAGCCTAAGGTATTAGGTTCTTCCATTTTCCAAGTGGTCCTAATACTTTCACTCTTGAGTTTTATGGTATGATATGCATACATGTGCAGAAAGATGATTTTAACAAATTTTGAATGATTTAAGTATGTTTTGATATAAGTTTTAATGACTTTATGATTTTCACGTAATGAGATTGCATTGTAGCTTGTGGTTGGATGTTTTATGTTCAAGTCAAGCCTATCAAGCTAGCCCGTTTCTCAATTGAGGATGAATGATCCTAAAAGGGAGGGAGAATGTAATATCCCGCAAGTTGTGAGTTCAGAATAGAACCTTGAGGCTCAAGCTAAGTTCAATTATAAGCCTTCATCAAAGCTTATTTATATGGTTTAGGGTCATCATGGATCACCTACATCAAGCCAAGTTCAAAGGAATTCCATTGGCTAAGATTTTCACGTGAACTGATAGGAGGATTAAACTTGAATGGTCATATTTCTTAGCTCAAAAGGAACTGGGTGACCTACAACCTACCAAATTAATGCTCTTTGAAATACCTTTCCAATGCACTTGGTTTCACCTAATTTCGAGTTTGGATCAAGAAGTTATGCCTATTTTTTTGAAAAGTCCTCCTGTGCAGTGTTCCCTCTATTTTGCTAAGGCAAGCCACATGGCATCCATATGGCCGTGTGACTTCTCATGGAAATGGGCGGACCTTTGTATAGGACTTCTGTTTCGGACCTTTGTCAACTAAAATTTTTTCTAAGTGCTAGTTCAAGGACAGGTATACGGTCCATGTGGTGTGTTACAGACCGTATATGCCTCCTTAAAGTGACGTCGTTCAATTTTTCAAATCGTCATTAATGGTGTTTTCATAAATATGGTTTATTTTAAGGGTCTTTGTGACTTGGTATGCTACACAATGACTTCCTAATGACCTAAACTTCATTCCTATCATACAAATTCATTCCTTACGTTTTAAATTCTCTCAAGTCTCTTTCAAAGAATTCTTATGGATCTTAAACTTGGGGATCAAAGGAGGGATCTTTCTTCACCTTATTTCTTCTTCAGTCTTCTCTATTAGCTAAGGTATATGGTTTTGATTCTTGGTCCCGTTCAGCTAAGAAGACCCAAACTATTTTCAAGTGGTTTGCTTGAATTTTAGCTTACTTTAAATATGGGTTATTAAAGAATATGATTTATTAAATTCAATTGATGTTTGGTCTATATTTATTTTATGATTTTAAAGTCAATTAAGCCCTAATATGATGTGCTTCATTGAAGTTATAAAGTTATGAAAGTACATGTCCGCTTTAAAGTTTGATTTGTGCATGGCTAATCTATATTGTGATTTACATGTGAATTTTTGTAATGTATTTACCTAATTTTCATAATGTATTGTTGATTTAAGCTTGAATCTCTATTACCCATGCTAATATCATCTTATTCATGGCATATGCATACATAGATATCATTTTTATGAAGTGGTTCAAGACCCAATGATGTTTATGTATATGATTTTGAGAAAATTATGACTCATTGAGCAATTATGGATGTTTACACCTCTATGTTTAAGAGAGAATCAACTGAGGTTTGAGGTGGGGTGGGCTATCCCCAAGGTTCCATACTCATTTCTCAAGAAGATGCTCCAAAGGAGCTATTCCTGTGCATGAAAAGTAATCATGACAAATCTTTTGGCCTTTTGCCTATTATGTATGATTATGAAGATTGTGATTTAGCCTTTAAGTGTATGAATGCATGTAACTGATTTGAATATTTTTATCTCTATTACAAGCATGTATGTATATGTATTCTAGTGGGATGATGACCTAGCACCGATTGGATTGGAGGTAAGGTGGACAATCCCCAAGGGTCCATACTCATTCCTTTTAAATTATATGCCTAACATATATATGTTTATGTCTAAGGGTAAAGAATGATTATGGAGCTACCTTGGGGAAGTAGGTCTCCTCTTCATCCATTATGTGGTAAACGACTTAGATCAAAGTTATAGCTCACTTAGTCTAATGTCGGTTACAGTCATATCCTCAGTATATATGAAGTATTTTTGCATTCATGCATCATGTAACCTATGGCATATTGTTATACTATTCCAATGATTATATTATTCTTTTTATATATGTGCCCTTATCATCTAACATTGAATGCATGTTTAATGAGTTCATATGCATTGCATGCATGCATACTTAGTACATTCAAACATATTAACGCATACTTTTTCCAACATGATCTAACCATGTAGGGACCAAAGAATACGTTTATCCACTATACGACGTCTAGCCTGGATCTTTAGATTTTCTTATCATGGTGAGTCCTATCTTCCAACGACAACTCACCTTTCCCCTACCTATGGTTCTTAGTTTATATTATTTACTGTGGGGTAAGCCCGGGGCATTTCTTGACCCCTAACCTATCTTATGATTAGAGTCATTGTTGGACATCTTAAAGACCTCCTTACGCTTTTTAGCTAAGTGATATATTAATAGAATTATATTGTGGATATGGATAAGTAATTATGGTTTCATTTTGAGCTTACTTTATGGGTTCATGTTATGTTCTTAGAGATCCTAAATCCTATATTGCCCCCATAGAGTGAGTAATACTTATCCATCCCTTAGTTCTATATACTATGTGCTATGTGAATCCATGTGACTCCCTATTCCCCACGATATACCCAAAGCGTGAGTTCTACTTTCCTGTCCCTTAGAATTATTTATTTACTATTCATATGCTCTTCTGAACTGATAATATGTGAATGAATGCTATGAGGCTTGTTTGGGGACTCTAGGATTCTCATTCGCCATGTCACTCCTGGACCCTGGGTTTGGGTCGTGACAAGATTGGTATCAAGGCATTAGGTTTGTAAATGATCCTCAATGTCCAATATGCAGCATTGAGTAGAGCCCTACTCATGGGTGTGAAGTGAAACATGCCTATGAGCGGGAGGCTATGATGATGTTCTAGGAATTATCTCACTTCTTTATGTCTTATGTTGTGCTATGGCTCATATGTTTGGTTTCTTTATCTTGGTAATTATGTTGCTCTATTACATAAGATACCTCGAGGAAGAGCTCCCCTAGCAAGACCGCCCCCAGCTAATAAAGGTTAAGAACCTCAAGGGCCTATGGAAGAGCCTATCTCCAATGTTGAATTCTGTATGGCCTTTGCCATGTTTACCTAGGTGGTGACTTCTCAGATAAGGCAGGCTAATCCTCGAGATCCGCTCTGGCTTCTAGGGTGAGGAATTCATCCCAGATGAATCTTCCAGAGTTCTATGGGTCAAGGGCTTATGATGATGCTCAAGAGTACATTGATGAGCTTGTTAAGGTGTTGACTATTATAGGTGTCACTTCTAAGGAGAAAGATGAATGGGTTGCTTATCAGTTGAAAGATGTGGATCAAGTATGGTAGACCCAATTGTTGATAGAGTGGGTTTGTGGTGATGCTATTAGTTGGAAGAATTAAAGTTGGCCTTTCTGGAGTGCTTCTTCACACTTGAGCTTAGGGAAGCCAAGATGACTGAGTTTATCAACCTCAAATAGGGTCGCATTAGAGTGAGGGACTATGCCTTCAAGTTCACTAAGCTCTCTTAGTATGTTCCAATACTTGTGGTTGATCCCCATGCAAAAATGCATAAGTTCAATTTTAGTATCTTTAATTTAGTGGTGATGGAGTATCCTACGACCATGTTAATTGGAGAAATGGACATTTCCAGACTATTATATATGTGGAACAGAACAAAGGGTTGAAACTAAGGGAGAAGAGAGTGTTTGATCAAAAGAGAGCCTTTATGATGGTGGGTTCTCCAATTCCAAGGGTAGTGGTTTTGGTTGCTTTTAATAGGTTCAAGGTTCTAATGCTCGGGTTGCTAATGCTACAGTGCCTCCTCCTAGGGCACTATTTGGTGGTAGGCCATTACCTTTATGATGCAAAAAATGTGGGAAGATTCACTCCCAAAGGTGCTTATGGGGTTTAGGTGCTTTTTATGGTTGTGCGGAAATAGAGCACAAGCTTGTTGATTGACCAAAGGCACCAAACATGGCTCAGGTGTAGCTCAAGGTAATCTAGTCCAGCATAGAGCTCCACTAGCTAGTGCCCCCTTAAATAACAGGTTATATGCTTTACATGCTCGACAGGAAGTGGAGGAAGCTCCGGATGTTGTGACCAGTCTGTTAAAAGTCTTTGATTTTGATACTTATTCTTTTCTTGATCCAAGTGAAAACTAATCTGATTTGATGCTTATGATTTTTATGATCTAGGTGTAAACTTATCTTTTATGACTTCTCTGTTGGCTGTTAAGTTTGGCTTGAGTCCCGAAATTTTAAGGGAGCCATTTTTACTTTATACTCCACTGGGTGAATCTGTTGTTGCTCATAGAGTTTGTCTAGGTTGTCATATTTCTATGTTGCATAAGGTCTTTTCATGTGATCTCATATAACTTGAGATGTTTTATTTTAAAGTGATTCTCGAGATAAATTGGTTCCATGCTTCATATGCCTCTGTAGATTGTAGATCCTAGAAAGTCAAGTTCCAATTTTTGGATGAGCTCGTTCTTAAATGGGAGGGTAGTGATTCGGCTATTAAAGGTTGGTATATTTCTAACCTCAAAACCCAAAAGATGATCTCCAAAGGGTGTAACCGTATCATGAGAGTCAAAGATGTGGAATCCTAGTCACCTATGGTTGAATCAGTTCTGGTGGTGAATGAGTTTCCAAATGTGTTTCCCAAAGACTTACCTAGTATTCCTCCTGAAAGGGAAGTAGGATTTGGCATAGATCTTCTCCCAATACTCAAGCTATCTCTATTCCTCCTTATTATATAACATTTGCTGAGTTGAAGGAGTTGATGGATTTTTTGGAGAAAGGTTTCATTAGGCCAAGTATATCTCCATGGGGTGCTCCAGTATTATTTGTAAGAAAGAAAGATGGATTTGTTCAGATGTGTATTGATTATAATCAATTGAATAAGGTAACCATCGAGAATAAGTATCCATTACCTATAATCGATGGCTTGTTTAATCAACTCCAAGGGGATACCCATTTCTCAAACATTGATCTTCATTTTGGTTATCATCAGTTGAATGTTAGGGAATGTGATATTCCCAAGACTACTTTTTGGATAAGGTATGGACACTTTGAATTTATGGTGATGTCCATTTGTTTAACTAATGCTCTAACCGTGTTTATGGATCTTATGAATTTGGTGTTCAAGCCATTCCTTGATAATTTTGTGGTTGTCTTCATTGATGATATTCTTATTTATTCCTGCAGAGAGCGGGAGCATATGGATCATTTGTGGTTGGTTCTTCAAACTTTGAGTGAGACGAAGTTGTATTCTAAGTTTAGCATATGTGAGTTTTGGCTAGGTGAAGTAGCTTTACTTAGTCATGTGGTGTCTAGTGATGGTCCTAAGGTTGACCTAAAGAAGACTAAGACCATGAAGAATTGACATAGACAATTGATTCTTTAGGATATTCATTCTTTTCTTTGGCTATTATAAGAGGTTTGTTGAAGGGTTCTCATCTATTGCATCTCCGTTGACTAAGTTGACTCAAAAAAAGGTAAAGTTTATATTGTTAGAAGAATATGAGAAGAGTTTTCAGGCTTTGAAGGATCTGCTTGCATGGGCTCATGTTTTGACTTTACCAAATGACTTAGATGGGTTTGTGGTGTATTGTGATGCTTATCGAATTGGGTGAGGTTATGTAATTATGCAACATGGTATGGTGAAAACTTATACATCAAGGTAATTGAAGGTGCATGATTGTAATTACCCAACTCATTACCTTGAGTTAGCGGTGGTGGTATTTGCTTTAAAAATTTGGAGACACTATTTGTATGGGGTGCATGTTAATATTTTCACCGATCACAAGATCTTGCAATTTGTATTCACTCAAAGAAATCTTACTTTGAGGCAATTAAGGTAAAATATAATCTCGGTAAGGTGAATATTATAGATAATTCTCTTAGTAGGCTATCTATGGGAAGTATGGCTCATGCTGAGGAAGAGAGGAAGGTGTTGGCAAAGGATGTTCACTATTTTGCTAGGTTGTGTATTAGGTTTGCCGACTCTAATGGTGGTGGTATTCATGTTCAAAATGGGACCAAATCTTTGGTGGTTGTTCATGTAAAGATTAAACAAGATCTAGGTCTATCATTGGCTGAATTGAGTAGATTGATACCGAAAAGAAAATAAAGGTGTTCTCCCAAGGGGGAGATAGTGTGCTTCGGTAACAAGATTGGTTATGTGTTCTAGATATGGATGATCTTTGGAGGGTAACATGAGTGAATCCCATAGCTCTCATTATTCTATTCATCTGGGATCCTCTAAGATGTATCAAAATTTGAGGAAGGTGTATTGGTGGCATGCTATGAAGAAGGATATAGCCAAGTTTATATCCGAATGCATTAGTTGTTAATAGGAGAAAGTAGAGCACCAAAGGCATGGTGGCTTGACTCAAGACCTTGAGATTCTTACTTAGAAGTGGGAAAATGTGAATATTGATTTTGTAGTTGGTTTGCCTCGGACCTGAAGGCAATTTGACTCCATTTGGGTTGTCATTGAGTCCTACTTTCCCATGATATCCCCAAAGCATGTGTCCTACTTTCCTATGAAATGCCCCACATGTGCTTCGGAATTGCCCTTAATCGTAATGTCCATATATCTCAAAATTTATGCATGCTTTCAAAAATCTAACTTCATATAATTGATCAGGGGAAAAAATTGAAGTAGGTATAACCCATATGTTAGAGGACCCATAGCGAAAAATAATTTTCACTAATTTTTGATTTTCAATGGTTGTCCACGCCCTAGCCGTGATACGGCAGGGAGCCGGAGCAATGTATTTGGCCAGGCAATATAGGTCCGCGTTGCGCTAGGGATGTAGACCAATGTATTATTTTCTTTGGTTTTTCTATTTCTACCAAAGGTATTAAAGTCATAGCCCGATGCCTACTTAAGCATGAAATAACTTATACTTAGCAATTTTTCAACTCTATATCTCACAAAACACTCTCTTAGACCCCTCTAAGACTATCAATTCTCTTATTCAAATCTAAGGATCTGAAGCTCAACTTTGGAACTCAAGGAGTCATTTCAATCTCTAACACCACTTTAAGTTTATTTAAAGGAATCCAAGGTTTAAGGTATGTGGGTTTCATCCTTTGGGTCCTTTCACTCATGGAGTCCAACCTTTCCTTTTCATGAAAATTGGATGTTTTCAAGTTGTATTACCTATGGGTATATCTTATCAAGGATTATGGATATAAATTATGTTGGGGTTTTAAGAAGTGTTGATGGACTATGCATGACTATCTATTTCAATCTTATTTTATGAATTGATTTGTCTATTGAGACTATGCATGTTTTGAGATATGAAACTATGAATTATCATGATCTTTTCAAGGGACTTCAGGGTACCCTATATGAGGGTTTTACTATATGTTGGTGGGTTGATTTGCATAGAGTTTACTCATCTTATTTCACTCTTGAATTGCATGATTTTGAAATAGCAACATGAATGCACCATGTGTTTAATAAAATGACATGACAAGAATTCTCAAGTTATTGATGATTACATGATTTACAAGTCAAGTGACCATATGATGATTAAGGGCTTTCAAGCATGCATTGAATTCATGAAAAGTATCTTTGATTTTACAAGTATCAATTTAGGATTTATTTCAAGATTTTTACCTCTTATTAGCCATTCATGTTAAAGGAAGGGGTCAAGTATGATTATGATCTATTCTTATGTTCAAGTTAGGCTCACTATAAGAGGTCAAGTATGTTTATGAGCTACTCAAGTCATGTTCTTACAAAACATTCATGTGATAATTAATGTACGATTATTTCAAGTATTCTATGGGATTTGACTTAGCATTGATTGAGGCTTAAGATTAGGGCTCGACTCAATGGGTCCTTACAAAAAGTCTTTAGTCTCTAAACTATGTGTCACCATAAAATTATGATTATTACCCTTGCTAAATTAATTTATCCATCTAGGTCATGTAATAATGTTTGGTTCTCCTTGTATCACGACCTAAGCCTAGGGCCTAGATGGGACACGACAATGGGGAACTCGAAGGGACCCCAATTAAGCCTCTTAATAAATTATTACACATCCTTGGTCACAGAAGCAATAAAACAAAGATAAGAGATAGTAAAGAGGGGATAACGGGATAAGGAACATCCTTCATATCACAAAACACCAAAGAGTCAAGGGAGTAAAGCTTTTAGCACCATTATATAATTTTTCCAACAACACCTATAAACATAGAACTTAATGGGGGCTAAGACAAGCAACCAAGATCACCCTCATAGTCAAAGCATACAATAAGGAAAAGAGAGTCTATACATAGCATAAATCAAGAGAAGTATGTCCTCAAAGTTGAGGACACAACAATTTGTTGGACAGAAATCACATTAGCCACCTGGAGGAGGAGGATGATCAAGTAGGGCTTTGGTCACTACGTGGTAATATCATGTAGGCATAGCGTATGTGTTAGTACATTTCAATGTACTATATGCATTGCAACATTAGATAGGCAACATAGACAAAATGCATAATTAAGCAATAGATGATCATATAACAATATGGCATGCATGAATGATGCTTGAAGTAATATGCTTATATATGGAACATATTACATATGTGGGAATAGCCATCATCATAGAGCAAGCAACTTAGTACTTGGAATCTAAGGTACACCACCCCTTAGAAGTGATTGAGGTACCAACCACTCAATTTATTAACTAATATGACCACCCTTTGCTAGAAGTGATTGAGGCACCGACCCCTCAATAGGTTGATGGCTTACCACCCCTATCCGAGGTGATTGAGGTACCAAACCCTCAATTGGTTGATGGCATACGACCCCTATCCTAGGCGATTAAGGTACCAAACCCTCAATTGATTGATGGGTTACCACCACAATCATAGGCGATTGATATACCAACCCCTCAATTGGTTGATGGCTTACCACCCTCATCCGAGGTTAATGAGGCATCACCCATCAATTGAGTATGGTCAACTCATAATACAACAGATACTTCCCATGGAATCAAGATTTTCATACCACCCTTTCATCATCACAAAGTGACTTAACTCATATGCCAAGCATTAGGCCTTCAATAACTCATGATACATTAGCCTGACATTTTATCAAAAACTTGGTGGATGTATAGTGATAGTGCAAAACCATGCAATTCAAGAGTGAAATCATGCAACTAAACTCAACATAAACCACCCACCAACATTTGGTAATACCCTCATACAATGTACATCAAAACCCTTCATCAAATCTCAAGATAGATCTAAGATTCATAGCTCAAAACATGCATAAATAGTCACACGTTTGCAAAATCCCAATATAGTTTACAGTCAAATTCATAATAGAAAACCCATAAGTAAAGTCAACTTAGGAACATGTAATTTAGGTAAAAAAGAAGCTTGGGCACCATGGGTGAAAGGACCTAATAGTTGAAATCCACATACCTTCAGTTAGGAGAATTATTGATGAAGATTGGAAATGGAGACTTGAAGTTTGTGTGAAACCCTTAAGATCCAGATGAGTTTTGAGACTTGAAATTTAGGGTGAAATATTTGTCTGTGCTTGAGACAGTATTGGGGAATGTCTTGTATTATATGAAGGTAGAATATGGCTAAGTATAGCTATTATCACAAATGGGAAGATTAGGCCCAAGACCCAAAAGACTTGGACCGAAATGAAAAAACTGTACAAAAATATGTACAAAGGCGTGCCCTTGGCGCATCATGCCTTGGGCACGAAAATCTCTCTTGAAATCGCATTTTACAATTTCACAATTTTGATACGGTTGCTTAAAAATTGGGGTTAGACCCATTTTTCACTCAATCTTTGTCACGATGAAGCCTAGGTCCTAGACATAACTGACTAATAGGGAACCTGACGAAACCCCAAACAAGCCTCTTAGCATATGATTATACATCCTTGGTCACGGAAGAAATGTAAAATAGTACAAGAAACTTAAAAAAGGGGAATTGGGACTAAGGAAGCCAGACTAATACTTAAGTAACATGTAAATGTTTAGAAAGCAAGGGCAAGGGACTAAGAGCTTGCATAACATAAGAACCTAGAGATAAAAGAGTCAAGGATCATAACATTAGATATATAGCACGTCCAATAACACCTCTACTACATAGATAGGAGCGGGTGCCGAGATGAAACAACCGGTTTACCCTCATAGTCAAAATAGAACAAAAAGAAGAGTGTCTCAATACATAATCAAAGAAACATAGACTAGGGTCTGCAAAGTGGAGGACTCACCAACTAGCTTGAGTATCACCGAACTAGCCAAATGGAGAAGGAGGATAATCAACTTGGGCTCCGATTCCTACATGGTGATATCATATAGGCAAGAGTATGCGTTAGTATATTTGAAAGTACTAAGTATTAAGGATGCAATGCAACAAGATATAGGCATCATAATCAAAATGCATAACATTAAGTAATAGGCATAATATAACAATATGTCATATATGATTAATGCTTAAGTAAATCATGCTTAAGTAACTAATGCTTAACTAGGATATCATATGTGTAGAAGAGACCAAAGTATCTTTCCAAGATAGAAACCCCATAGTAGGTTAGTGATGATGCCTTCCCATCACTTTGGAGTGAGGTACAAATCCCTCACTAGGTTAGTGATGATACCGCCCCATCACTTAGGTGGTGAGGTATAAACCCCTCACTAGGTTAGTGATGATATTGCCCCATCACTTAGGTGGTGAGGTACAAACCCCTCACTAAGATAATCAGTATAAACCCCCATCTAGGTTGATGATGATGCCACCCCATCACCCTAGTTTTGAGTTACAAACCTCTCACTAGGTTGATGAATATGAACCTCCATCTAGGTTATCCGGACTCTTAGTCCTCCCGAAAAAGGCATGGTCTAATGCAGCACTTTATATAAAATTTATCATATATACAAGATCATTTCATCATTATAACACCATTCATATCATTTCTCTTGCTTTGTACCTTCTATTCTTCAAGAAACCACATCCGGATATTTTATCAAACACTTGGCCGGTGTGAAATGGCAGTATAAAACTATGAAATATGGAGATGAAATCATGCAAGTAAATCCATTGTAAAACCATCAATATACACCTTGCAACACCCTAAAGCAATATATATCAAAACCATTCATCGAATCATACAATACATCCAAGATTTATATCTCAAAACATATTAAACAGTCACAACTTTACATAGCTTTGACATAGTTCATAGACATGTTCATACTAGTAAACCCATTTGTAAAATCAACTTTAAATCACATAAATTGACTAAAAAGGAGTTTAGGGCACCATGGGTGAAAGGACCAAATAGCTAAAACCTACATACCTTAGCTTTAGAGATGAACTTGGTGAAGATTGGAGATGGAGACTTGAAGCTTGAAGGACAACCTTGAAATTCGGATGAGGGTTTGAGACTTGAATCTTTAGAGAAATAGAGGACTAAGGGTTTGTGTCAGTATTGGAAAATGTCTTGGGTGATAGGAGGATGAAATAATGCTAAGTGTTGGTGTTTTTTCTTGTGAGATGGCTTAGACCCTAGACTTAAAAGTCTTGGACCGAAAATTAAAAACTGGACAGAAAATAAACGGGGGCACATCGCGCCCCAGATGCGGAGAAGCCACTAAATATGTCACTTTGAATTTTGAAATTGTGAATCGTTTGCTCTAAATTCGGGGTTAGACCCCTTTTCCCCCTAATTTTGACCAAGTGAATGCGAATATGAAGTCGAATTTCTGAAATAACACACGAATTTTGAGATATATAGAAATTAAAATTTTGGCATTTCTAAGGCACATTTTCGGGCACTTTTTGGAGTCGTTTCAATATCTCCCCCTTGGGAACATTCGTCCTCGAATGTCAAAAAAACATAAAAGAGAAGAGTAATCATAAGGAGATCAGCCCCAATAAGGATGCAACAATACACTTTAAAGCACTATTTTTAAAATCACAACATAAGTGTAAAATCATTATAAACTCGCCAACTTAAACATGGATGCATATGAATAATATAGGGATGAAACATAAGACTTGGAATCATAGAAATGGACTTGACGTATTACCATAAGCTTGAATAGGGTGAAAGAAGTACATATACTACTTTACCATGCTCGCAACGACTCCCTGAGAGACACATAAGAATAGACAACTCTATCAAAGGGCCTTGACGAACACCACATCAATATTGGTCAACTCCTTCACTCATCCATACACACCTCCACTAGGACCTTCTCCTAAGTCAACGTATCCTCCACAGCACCCACCATCTCAAAGGGTTCTATAGCACTAGAGCCACCAACATATCTCCCCACCCTAGAAACATGAAGAACCGAGCAAACTATAATCATATCCCTAGGCAAATCCCATCCATATGTAAACCTTACCAACTTTTTCTACACTCTAAAAGGACTCACAATCCATAACTCATTTGTCAACATTAACTATACCTATTCCACTTACTGCCACGGACCACCATCTCCCCCTGGGAAATAATGTACACTCTACCATTTTTCCACCCAGAACTTCCAACCCTAATAAAGCACAATCAAGGCCTTTCTTAAACTAGACCTCCTTAATCAAAGAAGATTTGGAACCATCGAGAACACTATACTACCACTCTTAACTTCCCTCAACCTAAATTCCACTCTAATTAACCAATGGACCCAACTAGTCTCCTCCTTGCCACCATTATCCAAACACACTAGGCTACCTTGAGCATCAACCACAACACCAACCTTAATAGAGGAACTAATGTACACTCATACCATAATCCTTGAGGAGCTCTAACTTCCTCCTTCTTACCTACCATTCACACTCATCATATTTAACAAATAGCCTCTCATTTCCCAAGACTTGCAACACTACCCCCAAATGATTCACAAGCTCTAAATAAATTGATACATCATTACTAGAGGTCACCACAAACATGCCAAGGTAGGGTTTTAAGACCCTATTCATGAAACCCAATAGACAGACCTAGTGCACAAGCCCACCAAATAACTCCACCCATATTAAAAATGCTCATTCCGAGTTCAAAGGGTTACTTAGGTATATCACCTACCCTCATCCTCACTTGAGAAAAAAAACCCCAAACCTCAAATCGACCTTAAAGAAGTGACTAACATATTATAGTTGACCAAATAGATTGACCATCCTTAATTGTCACATCATAATCTATTGGGTTCTACACTCATCGAAAACATGTTACGCAAGTAGCCAAACCACTCCAAGACCTCCAACACTCAAAACTAAGTTCATCCAAGATCACAAGACAAGACTCTATGCAACGATAACATGGGTAACCCTTATAGACCCCTTCTAGCTCCAATAGATTCACGCAACCATCAGGGTCACACAATGAATCCTATTAGCACAAAGGAATAACACAGGGAATAACAACTCCCGGACCTATCAACACACCTTACTTAAAATGTCGGTCACAACATTGGCCTTACTTAAGGTTAACTAAGTCATAGGAGAGACAATAGAAGAGAGCCTACTCACAAGCTCCGACTATAATCTGCTAAAACCAAGAATCTCTTAATACCCAAGGAAGTTAAGGTCTATGCTAATCCTTATTCACTTTCGTCCTACTAGGGTTCACCTTAATAACATCACTGCCAACACACAACATAGGAAGGCAACCTCTTACCACCATAATTCCCACTTCTCCTATTTAGCATTAAACGTTCTTCCATAAACTTTGTAGTACAACCGTCAAATGACTCACCAAATCACCAAAGCCTAATAGAGTAGGGACTAAAGATCTTATTCATGAGGCTTGTAGCCATAACCGGTATACTAGTCAAATCAAAAGGCACTACCCTAAATCCAAATTATCGAAAAGGGACATTTAAGGCCTCATCTACCACCACCAACAATTCTAGTTACCAAAATAACTTAGGTTCAACACTTACAATTCTCACAAGATTCTAAAATAAAACCTCTTAGAGACCAATTGTACCTTATGAGAAGAAATGAACCTATCTCCCTTGCTACCATTTAACAACCTCCCACTCAAAGACGGGCTCATTAAGGATTCAGGATCTAATCTATGGGTCCTATCACCAAGGAGGACACAACATGCATTCAACTATTCTAACCCCGGTATAACCTCAAGATCCACTACGCCAGCTCCAACAAGTCCCAAGTAAAGACCTAATGCAATACAAACCCGATTCAAAACCTATGAACCTTATAGCAATAATATAATCAACAAAAGGATAGAAACGAAAGGTCCATACAATAACTTGGGTACACAAGAAGACTCACGAACAACCAAAAAGAATAGAAAGTAATAGTGGCACTCTGGGCCATAATGCAAGCACATCAAAGCAAAAAGAAAATTTTAACATACCGGTAGCAACATCAGACCTCTCATCCCCTCCTTGAGCCTCTTGATCAATATCACTACCTTTAATCTTGTATCGACCATATGGACAATCTAGATTCTATGGCCTATCTCACCACTCTTAAAGCATGACCCTCGTCCTTCCAACAAGGGCCACCATGGTCCATCCTATATGTAGGACAATTGGGATTAGCCATCCCCCATTACCTCCTTTGCTCTTATTGCGTTTATGAGCGTAATACTTAACCTTATGGCCCATCTTCACACAATTATAAAAAGCATTTGCACCTCTCAAGCATGGGTCCTGATGCCCTCTACCACATTTGGGGCACCTAGTATAAGGTAGCACACCCCCACCACCTCTATTCTTTGGACTTTGGAACTTACCCATATTGTGGGCCCTCGTGGCCTCACTACCTCCCCTCTCACCACTAGAAGTCTCTGGAGGACTCACTTGTTAGTCAAGGTAAGTTGATAATTTTGCCATTGCTTTGGTCACTTTCCATAGAGCATTACAAATCTTTGCATTCATCATAGCACTATCCTGAGTAGCTTGAGACATATCCTAAAATGAAACAGTTAGGGGTTAGCAATAAACACTAGGGGATCTAACTCTATTGTACGACATAGATCATGAAGAAGTGAAACATTTCTTAAAATGTCTCATAGCCTATATTGATAGTTGTGGTACATAATACAACCATGAATAAGACTCTAATCGATGCGGTGTGTTGGACTTCGAGTATCTATTAACTTAGTACATTGATACCATCTTTGTCATGACCCAATCATATGTCCTATACATGACCGACAAATGGGGAACTCGAAAGAACCCCAAATAAGCCTCTTAGCATATCATTACACATCTTTGGTCACAAAAGCAATGTAAAATAATGCAAGAAACTTAAACAAGGGGAATTGGGACTGAGAGAGAGATTAATACTTAAGTAACAGGTAGATGCTTAGAAAGAAAGGGTAAGGACTAAGGGAAAACTTGCATAACATCAATACCCAGAGACAAAAGAGTGAAGGTTCATAACATAGATACATAGCACATCCAACAACACCTCTACAACATAGATAGGAATAGGAGCAAAGACAAAGCAACCGGGCTCAACCACATAGTCAAAATAGAACATAAAGAAGAGTTTCTCAATACATAATAAGAGATACATAGACTAGGGTCCCTGAAGTGGAGGACTCACTAAGTAGCTTGAGTAGCACTGAACTAGCAACGTGGAGGAGGAGGAGGATCAACCTGGGCTTCGGTTCCTACTTAGTGATATCATGTAGACAAGAGTATGCATTAGTACGTTGAATGTACCAAGTATGAAGGATGCAATGCAACAAGTGATAGGCTTCATAATCAAAATGCATAACACTAAGAAATAGGCATAATATAGGTTAGTGATGATGATGCCCAATCACTTAGGTGTTGAGGTACAAAGCCATCAATAGGTTAGTGATGATGCCTCCCTATAACTTAGGTGGTGAGGTACAAACCCCTTACTAGGTTAATGAGTATAAACCCCTATATAGGTTGATGATAATGCCACCCCATCAACCTAGTGGTGACGTACAAACCCCTCACTAAGTTGATGAGTACGAGCCCTCATTTAGGTTATCCAGACTCTTAGTCCCCCCAGATTGGGCATGGCCTAATACAATACTTTATATAGGATTTATCATATACATAAGATCATTTGATCATCATAACATCATTCATGTCATATCATATGCTTTGGACCTTCTATTCTTCCAGAAACCACATCTGGATATTTTATCAAACACTTGGTGTGAGTGAAATGGTAGTATAAAACCATGAAAAATAGAGATGAAATCATGCAAGTAAATCCATTGTATAATCATAAATCAACTCCTTACAAAACACCTCATTAAATCTTATAATATATCTAAGATTAATAGCTCAAAACATATCAAAACAGTCACAACTTTACATAGCTTTAACATAGTTCAGAGACACGTTCATACTAGTAAACTCATTTGTAAAATCAACTTTAAATCATGCAAATTGAGTAAAAAGGAGATTAGGGAACCATTGGTGAAAGGACCCAATGGCTAAAACCTACATACCTTAGCTATGGAGATGAGATTGGTGAAGATTGGAGATGGAAACTTGTAGCTTAAAGGAGAACATTGAAATCCGGATGAGGCTTTGGCACTTGAATCTTGAGATAAATATAGGACTAAGGGTTTGAGTGAGTATTGGGAAATATCTTGGGTGATATGTGGGTGAAATAATGTTAGGTATAGGTGTTTCCTCATGTGGTGAGGCTTAGGCCCAAGACTTAAAAGTCTTGGACCAAAAATAAAAAATTAGACAGAAAATATACCGGGGCACGTCGCACCCCAGACGTGGAGAAGCCACTGATATGCGTCACTTTGAATTTTGAAAATATGAATTATTTTCTTTAAAATCAGGGTTAGACCCTTTTACCCCTAATTTTTACCCCCTAAATTCGAATATGAAGTCGGATTTCTAAAATAAAGCATAAATTTTGAGATATATGAAAATTAAAATTTTGGGCATTTTCGAGGCAAATTTTTGGGCACTTTTGGGGATTGTTTCAATTTTGCCCCCGATCAAGAATATGAATTCAGATTTTTGATATCACACACAGATTCTGAAATATATAAAATTTATGAATCTAAGCACTTCTGAGGCACATCTTTGGGCATTTTTTGGGGTCATTTCAATATCTCACACTTGGAAATATTTGTCTCCGAATGTCAAAGAAGCAAATACAAGAAGAGTAATCATGAAGAAATCATCCCCAACAAGGATAAATCAATACACTTAAACACTATTTTCAAAAATCTCAACATAAGTGTTAAAATCACCATGAACTTTGTCAATATAAATATAAATGCATGCAAATGACATAGGGGCTTAAACATAAGACTTGAAATCACATAAGGGACTTGGAGTTAGTACCTTAGAATTGAGTAGAATGGAAGATATAAGGATATCACTTTTGCATGTCCGTTTCGGCCTCCCATGTAGCATTTTCGACTTGTTAATTCCTCCAAAGGACCTTAACGGAATCAACATCCTTGTTCCTCAACCTTTTCACTTGTCTACCCAAGATCTCTTACTAGAACATCTTCATAAGTCAAGTTGTATTCAACAACACCTACAACATCCAATGGGACAATAAAATTCAGGTCACCCACACATTTCTTCAATATGGATACATGAAACACTGGATAAACTATGTCCATTTCATTGGGAAACTTAAACTCATAGTCCACTTGACCAATCCTCCTCAACACCCTATAAAGACGAACAAATCTTAGACTTAATTTACATTTCTTACCAAAATGAAGAACACCCTTCATGGGCGACACCTTCAAATAGACCAATCACCAACTTTAAATTCAAGCTCTCTTCTCCTCACATCAGCATAGGACTTTTGATGACTTTAGGTTGTTTTCAACCTTTCTCTGATCAACTATACCTTCTCCATAGTCTCCATAACCATATTGGGACCCAACAAACCCATTTCTCCCACTTCAAACCACCCAATTGGTGTATAATGTTTACCATAAAAGGCCTCAAAAGGAGCCATACAATGCTAGAATGATAGCTATTGTTATAAGCAAACTCAATCAATGCAAGATGATCATTCTAACTACCCTTAAACTCTAAAATACATGCCCTACATATATACTCAAGAGTTTGGAGAGTTATTTTGGCTTGGCCATCTGTTTGAGAGTGAAAGGCCATACTAAGCTTTACCTTGGGCAGAAGATCCCTTTGGTAGGACCTCCAAACGTGTGAAGTGAATTGAGAACCATGATCCGATATAATAGAAAAGTCCACCCCATGCAATCTCCATAACCAAGGATATGTATTATGATTTTTTATGAGGCTTTATTGAGAGAGGAGAGGTTTACTAAATATGACAAATTTGAATTTTGGTTGAAGGAGGTTTCTTTTCTAATGCATGTGTTGTCGAGTGATGGTATTAATATGGATTCTAGGAAGGCACAAGTGATAATAAATTAGCTAGACCTTGACTTCGTTGTATATTAGGAGTTTCTTGGGTTTGGCGGGTTACTACTGGAGGTTTATGAACGGCAAAATTCATGTGGACCGATAAATGTGAAAAGAGATTTCAAACTTTGAAAATAAGCTTGTCTTCACTCCTATCTTGGCTCTACAGGAAGGCTTTGAAGGTTTTGTGGTTCATTGTGATGCCTCAAAAATTGGTTTGGGGTGTGTTTTGAAGCAAAATTGTAAGATGATAGCATATGCCTATAGAAAACTTAAGGTGCATATTAAGAATTATCCCACCCATAATCTTGAATTTGCAATTATGGTGTTTGCTTTGAAAATTAGGCATCACTCTTGTATCGGGTTCATGTTGATGTGTTTACCGACCACAAGAGCCTCCAATATATGTTCACCCTAAAAGATCTTGAAACAAAGAAGGTTGTTAGAGCTCCTTAAAGACAATTATATGAGTATACATTATCATCCCGACAAGGCTAATATTGTGGCTAATGCTCTAAGTAGAGTGTTTATAGGTAGTCTAGCTCATATTAATGATGGTGGAAAAGAGGTGTCTAGAGAAGTTCACTGGTTGGCTAGATTGGGCGTTAGGTTGGATGAAGTTAAAAATAGTGGTGTAGTTCTAAATCGCCTTTGATTAAGGAAATAAAGTCAAAACAAGATCTTGATCCTACTTTGTTAGAGTTGAAGGTCTTGGTGAAAGATGGTAAAGTGGAGATTTTCTCCAAATGGGGAGATGGTGACCTTAGGTACAAAGGTAGGTTGTGTGTGCCTAATGTTGATAACTTAAGGGAGTTGATCCTAAAGAAGGCCCATAATTCATCCTATTCTATTCACCCAGGTTCTGCAAAGATGCATAGAGACTTGAGGGAGGTGCATTGGTGGGATGGTATGAAGAGAGGTATTGCCAAGTTCATATCCAGATGTCATAATTCCAAAAAGTGAAAGTTGAACATCAAAGGCTGGGTGGCTAGACCAAGATATAAAAATTGCTACTTGAAAGTGGAAAGAGATCAAGATGAATTTTGTGGTTGGGTTCCCCAAGACTAGAAAATACATTCACTCTATTTGGGTTGTTGTAGATAGCATGACAAAGTCAACTCACTTTCTATCAATCAAAACCACTTATGGTGCCAAAGATTATGCCAAGTTATATTCATGAGTTGCTTAGGTTGCATAGTGTGCCCTTATCTATCATCTTGAATTAGGCTGCTGAATTCACTTCTCACTTTTGGAGGTCCTTCCAAAGAGGTCTTGGTACCAAGATTAATCTTAGAATAACGTTTCATCCTCAAACAGATGGTCAAGCCAAAAGGACTATCCAAACTCTTGAAGATATGCTTAGAGCTTGTGTTTTAGAGTTTAAGTGTAGTTGGGATGAAAATATTCCACTTATTGAGTTTTCTTACAAAAATAGCGACCACTCCAGCATTGGTATGACTCCCTTTGAAGCATCATATGGTAGGCACTGTAGATCTCTGACTAGGTGGTTTAAAGTGGGGAAGATGGCTTTGCTAGGTCAGAATTTGGTCATGTAGGCCTTGGAAAAGGTGATGTTGATAAGGGAGAGATTGAAAATTATTCAAAGTAGACAAAAGTCCTACTCTGATGTGAGGAGAAAAGATCTTGAGTGTAAGGTTGGTGATTGGGTTTACTTGAAGGTCTCACCCATGAAGGGTGTAGTCCAGTTTAGTATGAAAGGAAAATTGAGCCCAAGGTTTGTGAGTCCCTATAAAGTTTTGAGAAGAGTCGGTAAGGTTGCCATTGAGTTGGAGTTGCCTACAGAAGATGAATATGGTTAATGCATTCTTCCATGTGTCTATGTTGAGAAAGTGTGTAGGTGACCCAAGTACTATAGTGCCCTTGGATCTTGTGGGTGTAGTAGAAGATAATTTGAACTATGAGGAGGTACCAATGTAGATTATGAATAGAAAAGTGAAAAGGTTCAGAAACAAAAATGTAGCTTCCGTGAAGGTCCTTTAGAGGAATCAACAAGTTGAATGTGCCATATGGGAAGCCGAGTCAAACATGAGAAAGTGGCACTAATATCTCTTCCACTCTAATTAAGCTGAAGGTAACTATCTAAGTCCCCAACATGATTTCAAGCCTTAAGTTTCAATGCTCATGTCATTTTGCATACATTCATGTTTTTATGATGATAAATTTATGGTGATCTTTGACATTCATATTGAGATTTTTGAAAAATTATGTTTAAGTGCATTTGTTGCATTAATGTTGGACTAAAATCTTCATGATTACTTCTCTTATGGATGTGTTTTTGATATTTGGGGATGACTATTCCCAAGGGGGATACATTAAAATGCCCCACATGTGCTTCGAAATACCCCAAAATCATAAATTCCATATATCTCAAAATCCATGCGCGATTTCAAAAATCCAACTTCATATTCTTGATTTGGAGGTGAAGTTGAGTTGGAAATGGGTATAACTCAGATTTTAGAAGATCCGTGGTGAAAAATAATTTTTTCTAATTTTTGTTTTACAGTGCTTGTTCGCGCCTTGGCCACAATGCGCTAGGGGCGTAGAGCAGTGTATTTGGTTAGGCGCAATAGGTTCGTGTCGTGCTAGGTACACATACCAGTGTATTATTTTCCTTATTTTTTTGTTTCAGCCAATGCCATGTTGGTCATAGTCCCATGCCCACTTAAGCGTGAAATCACCCATACTTAGTCATTTTTCAACTCTATTCTCACAAAAACCTCTCTCAAACCCTCTAAGACTCTATCAATTCTCTCATTCAAATCTAAGGATGTTAAGCTCAAATTTGGAACTCAAGTATTCATTTCAAGCTCTAAAACCACTTCAAGTTCATTTCAAGGAATTTAATGTTTAAGGTATATGGGTTTCATCCGTTGAGTCCTTTCACCCATGGAGCCCAACCTTCCCTTTTCGTGAAAATTAGGTATTTTCAAGTTGTATTACCTATGGGTATCTCTTATCATGGATTATAGATATTTAATTATGTTGGGGTTTTATGAAGTGTTGATGGATTATGGATGACTATCTATTTCAATCTTATTTCATGAATTGATTTGTCTATTGAGACTATGTATGTTTTGAGCTATGAAACTTTGAATTATCATAGGCTTTGGCAAGGATATCAAGGTAACCTATATAAGGGTTTTACTACATGTTGGTGGGATGATTCACATTGAGTTTACTCATCTTATTTCATTCTTGAGTTGCATGATTTTGAATAAGCATCATGAATCCACCATGTATTTGATAAAATGACATGACAAGAATTGTCAAGTTATTGATGATCTATTACATGATTTATAAGTCATGTGACTATATGATGATAAGGAGATTTCAAGAATATGTTGAATTCATGAAAAGTATCTATGATTTTACATGTATCAAGTTAAGCCCTATTTCAAGATTTTTACCTCTTGTGAGCCATTCATATTAAAGCAAGGGTTCATTTATGATTATGATCTAATCTCATGTTCAAGTTAGGCTCACTACTAAAGGTCAAGCATATTTATGAGATACTAAAGTCATGTTTTTACAAGCTATTCATTTTATGATTAAAATATGATTATTTCAAATATTCCATGAGATTTGACCTAGCACCACTTGAGGCTTAAGATGGGGGCTCGACTCAAGGAGTCCTTATATAAAGTCTTTAGTCTCTGAACTATGTGTCATCATAGGATTATGATTATTTACTTTGATAAACTAGTGGATCCATCTAGCTCATATTAGCATATTTGGTTTGCCTTGGCAAGTAGTGCATACTTCGTGGGGGGTGTCATGCCCAGTCCTTTGAATCGAGGGGGTGTTAAGCCTCGTAGTCCAAGTTGTAACTGCTTGGGCTATGTCGGTTGAGGTCAATTCTCATATATATATATGTATATATATATATATATATATTGTAAGATAGAAGATTTACAAGCATGTTTTATTATGAGCATTGATCATGCATGTCATATTGAGATTATATATTCATTGTATATGATTATGCATCATGGTTATATTGTTTTATGTCTTGTTGCATTGCATCCCACATACTTAGTACATTCAAATGTGCTAATTCATAATTTATACCTACATCATATTACCATATAGGGACCGGAGCACCTTTTAAGCATCCTTCATGTGGCTAGTTTGGTACTTCAAAGATAAGCATTGATGAGTCCTCATGTCCAAGGGCACTATCTATGTTACTCTTGCCATTTTGCTACTTCATTATATTGAACACTTGTTATTATGTGGGTGAACCCAGAAAGTGTCTTCGCTACCACTCCATTCTAAGTAAGAGGCGTTGTTATATATTATGATGCACTTATGTTATGAGCTTGACTCTTTTATGCTTTTAAGAATATTAGATTTTTGTTAGTCCCACTTCCCTTTTTATTATATCTCTTGTTGTTATTTATTTTGCTTCAGCAACCAAGGATGTGTGATTAATATGCTAAGAGGCTTGTTTAGGATTCCTTTATGTTCTCATTTGTCGTGTCACATCTACGCCCTAGGCATAGGTCGTGACATCCCATCCCTTAGATTATTTATTTACTATTCATATGCGCTTTGGAACTGATGATGTGTGAATTAATGCTACGAGGCATATTTTGGGACTCTCAGTTCTCATTTGCCATGTCATTCCTAGAACCTAGGTCCAGGTCGTGGCATATATTAATGGTTTAAGTATGAATTACTATTTCCCATGCTATTCTCTCATCATTCATGGCATACGAATACATGAGCATTGATGTTTCTAAAGGATATGAAGTGGGTTAAGTCCCAATAATATTAATGGATATGATTTTGATGAAAGTATGGTTATAAATGAGGTACTCCTATGCATGAAAGTAGGACATGAAGTGTGTTTTGATTTTGATCCTAAGTATGCATTATGATGTTTGACAATGACTTATAGTCCTATTAAAATCATGCATATGTATATGTATTCCCATGGGATAGTGACTTAACATCGAACATTTATGCCCTTTTGGATGATTATGATATGTTATGGAAATCCTTTTGGAACTGGGTGTTGTTCTCGTAATATAGGGAACTCTCTGAAATAGGTGTTGTTCTCATAAGATGAGTGAATGTTATGTAAATCTTTTATGACATGGGTGTTGTTCCCATAAGGTAAGGTACTCTCAACAATAGGTATTGTTCTCGTAAGGAGAGTAAACGTTATGGAAATCCTTTTCGAAATAGGTATTGTTCCGGTAATGTAAAGTACTCCCCGAAATGGTTGTTGTTCCCATACCGTGAGTGAATAAGCATGAAAATCCTTCCTCAAATGGATGGTGTTCCCGTAAGGTAAGACTACTTCTAAATGAGTAGTGTTTGATGTGCTACCAAAATACAACACTTTTGATGCTCAAAACTTGGAAGTTTGTGTGTTCTCAATGCGATGTTAGTTGGTTTTATGTGTTTTGTGTTTAGATTTGTAGGATTATAGGTTGGCCATGATTTTGGATAAAAGTGCAAAAATTGCTTTTTTTGCTATTATACGAGACCATTATAGGCCATAAATCATTTTATGGGCTGTAGGGTGGTTTTGTGAACAATTTCATAGAAGGGCCATTCTACGAATATGCAGATAAGCCATAAGACATGTTACAAGTCATAGAAGAAGGTTTCTGCTCTGAGGATCAGAGATTAGGACTTTCAGGAGTTTCATCAGATGAAATCCCCTTTATGGGTCGTAAACCACTTTACGAGTCGTAAACCACTTTATGAGTTATAAAGGGGTTTCGTAGAGTTGAAATCCAATTTTTTAGCAGCAGAGTATGAGACGTCGACTACGGACCATGGAATACAATACGACTTATAAACCCCTTTCGTATGGCATGCTGACCAGTTCTCTCATTTTGTTTAAGACATGTAGATCAATTATAATAAATAGTTTTTAAGGTTATTTTTCAGGATTTTTCATCTAGTACTCAGAGAACTCATTAATTAGAGAGAGAAAATTGGATGATCACTTTGGAGAGTATTTGAGAACACTTATGTTTGGATTTTATCTCTTATTGAAGTTGGATTTTCTTGTTCTTAATTCCATTATCTAAGTGTTCAATTATGTTTTCTCAATCTATAGTTCTTTCATCTACACATAACATTAGTAGCTAAATCCACAATTAGGGTTGTGGGAACTATGAAGAAATAACAAAGCAAAATGTGATAATTCATAATTCTTGGAAGGTGTGTATGCATGTATTAATTAACTTTGTTCATGTTGCATGTTTTTTATTGGTTATCACCATTAGAACCTGCCTAGTGTTACTGACTGGACCAAGGTAGTGAGGAATAGAAAAAGAGATTAACTAACAGGATTCAATTGATGTGTTCTTGTCTAATCAACCAAATTGGACCAAGGGGATATTGTACTAGGACTAATAGATAAGGGTTAGTAATGCACACTATGGAGATGGGCCAAGTCACATAGTGAAATTCACCTCTCACCTTTGACCAAAGGGCTTGGTGAGTATAACTTACCATCCTTCATGCTATACACTAGAAAAGAATTAGGTTATCCGGTGATATTGCGTTGGGGAATCATGGGGAACACAACACTACAGTTTCTCTCCATATTGACTTGTCTCTTGTGTTAGATAGTTTAGTTTTATTTTACATTAATTATTGCACCTCCCTTTTGGGGAAGTAATTTGGTTAACCATTCAATTGTTATTTTTGAATTCTCTTGAGTCTACGTATTCCCCATGGGTTTGATGCTAACCTTGGATAGGTTCTATATCTCCATAATGATTGCTTTATCCTCTAAAAAGGAGGTGTAACTAGGTTGACATCAGTGTTCCCGTAAGGAGAAGTAAGGTCTACCCAAGGCAAGTACCATCCCCTATATATATCTAAGTGTATCGCTCTTCATACATCATAGATTTTATGGCATGTTGATATATTATTCTTCTTTGTATATATGTTTTTCTTTATCTGTGTGCCCTTGTCATCTAACATCGAGTAGAGGTTTTATGATTTCATATGCATTGCATGCCTGCATACTTAGTACATTCAAATGGACTAACGTATACTTTTTGACTACACGATCTAACTATGTAGGGATTGGAGATCACGTTCATCAACCATTTGATGGCTAGTCGGATTTGAAGAAGTTTTTGTGGTGAGTACCATCTTCCAAGGGCAACCCACCATCGATCTACCTTATATTGCTTCTATTTATGCTATCTGACAATGAGTGTGATCCGGGGATATGCCTTAGCGCCTGTCCTATTCCGTATGTTAGAGGCATTGTGACATATCTTGTAAACTCTTGTATGTTTATATGCTAATTGTTGTATTCGAAGACTATGTTTATGGATATGGTTCCTATTAGTTATCATTATGTGGATTCACTATGAGTATTATGATATGTTTATATATTATGATGTGAAAGATCCTAAGTCCCGAAATGCCCCCATAGAGTGAGTCACACGTACCTACCCTTTAGTATTATGTGCTACGTGTTATGTTAATCCATGTTACTCCACTTCCTTATGACATCCCCATGGTATGAGACCTACTTTCTTATTCCTTAGAAATATGTGCTTACTATTCATTTACACTTCCGTACTGATAATGTGAATATGGATACTTTCAGGTTTGTTTGAGGACTCTTGGGTTCCCATTCTCCATGTCACTCCTAGACCCTAGGTATGGGTTATGAAAAGTTTGGTATCAGAGCACTAGGTTTGTATAAGATCGTCGGAGTCCAATAGGCTGCGTCGAGCAAAGTTTTATTCATGGGTATGAACAACACCATGCTTATCAGTGGGAGGCTATGATGACGTTCTATGAATCATCTCACTTCTTCATGTCTTATGTCATGCTTTGGACCATATCTTTAGTCCCTTATATTAATGGTTTCCTTGCGACATTACAGAAGATGCATCAAGGAAGAGCTCCCCAACCAAGACTGGCCCTGGCTAACGAGTGTCACACACCTTAAGGGCCTCTGAAAGAGCCTATCTCAAATGATGAATTTTTTACAACCTTTGCTATGATAGCACAAGTGGTGACTTCTCAGGTTAAGTAGGTTAATCTTCCTCCCCGTGATTCCACTCTGGCTTCTAGGGTGAGAGATTTCACCCAAAAGAATCCTCTCGAGTTATATGGGTTAAAGGCTAATAAGGATGGATAAGAATTCGTTGATGAGCTCACTAAAGTGTTAGTGTCATGGGAATCACTTCTGAAGATAAAGCTAAGTTGGCTATTTATTAGTTGAAAGTTATTGCTCTAGTGTGGTATACTCAATGGTTGATGGAGAGGGCGTGTGGTAATGATGTTAATTAGAAAGAGTTCAAGTTCACATTTTTGAATCATTTCTCCCCTCTTGAACTTAGAGAAGCTAAGTGACAAAATTTAGCAACCTTAAATAGAGTGTTATGAGTGTTAGGGACTATTCCCTAAGGTTCACAAAGCTCTCCAATTATGCTTAAATGCTTGTGGCTGACCCCCCATGTAAGGATGCATAAGTTATTTCTGGGATCTCTGAGTTAGTTGTGCAAGAATATCATGTGACCATGCTTGTTCGGGACATGGACATTTCTGGTCTCATGACTTATGCTAAACAGATTCATAGGGAGAAACTCAAGGAGAAGAAGGTAAATGATTCTAAGAGGGCTCATTGTAATTTGGCTTTCCCCCAACTAGGAGTGGTGGTGGTTTTAGTCAATTTCCATAGGGCCAAAGATCTAATGCAAAGGTTGTTAATGCTAGAGTGTCTCCTCCCAAGGGACAAGTTGGAGGTAGGCCATTATCTCCTCAGTGTGGCAGGTATGGGAAGAATGATTTTTGTACCTGCTCGAGGGGTCTAGGTGCCTGCTATGGATGTGGTGATATGGGCCACAAAATTGCTGACTATGCTAAGACTACTAAGAGGGATCAACGTTAGCAAAAGCTCAACAAGTAGGAGCTCCCAAGAACAATAGATTCTATGCTTTGCATGCTCAATCGGAAGTAGAGGAGACTTCGGATGTTGTGACTGGCATGTTGAAGGTCTTTGATTTTGATGTTTATGCTTTGCTTTATCTAGGTGCAAATTCATAAAAGGGATGTTGAAAGTCTTTGATTTTGATGTTTATGCTTTGCTTGATCTAGGTGCCAATTCATCTTTTGTGGCTCCTCTTTTGGATGTTAAGTTCAATTTGAGTCCTGAAATATTAAGGAAGCCTTTTTTGTTTATACGCCTATGGATGAGTCTACTATTTCCTAAAGAGTCTATTGATAGTCTTAGAGAGGTAATCATCAATGAAGTCTGCAACTCTTATTATCTTGTAATCCCAAGATCCATCAAAATGCATAAGGATTTGAGGGGTCTTGAGTTTTATGTGGGGGAGGACTGGGTGCATGTGAAAACCTCACCCAAGACAGGTATTATGCCTTTGGGTAAGAAGGGAAAGTTAAGTCCCTAGTATATCGGTCATTATGAGATTATTGAGCGAATTGAGAATGCGGCCTAGAGATTAGGTGTACCTCCGGGATTGAGTTTTATTCATCCAATTGTCCATATATCTATGTTGAGGAAGTTTGTTGGTCATGCTAGTGCCATTGTGCCTTTGGAAGGTTTTCAGCTTGAGGAGAATTTGTCTTATGAGGAGATTTCGATTGAAATTCTTAGGTAAGTGAAACAGATTCATAACAAAGATGTGGCTTCGATTAAGGTGCTTTGATGAAATTAACATATGGAGAGTGCTACATGGGAGGCGGAGTTGGACATGATGAAATGATACCCCCAATCTCTTCCAATCTATTCAAGCCTCGGGTATTAGGTTCTTGATATTTTGAGTGGTCCTAATTCTTTCACCTCTTGAGTTCCATGACATGCTATGCATACATATGCGCAAAAATGGTTTTTAAGATGTTTTGAATGATTTGAATACATTGGATATGATTTTTAATGACTTTATGATTTTGCAAGTTATTAATTTTTCATCATATCATGTGTTTGAATGTTTCATGATCAAGTCAAGTGTGAGATTGGAATAGAACCTTCAAACTCAAGCTAAGTTCTTTTGCAAGCCTTCAATACAAGCTTATTTATGTTTGTTTAGGATCATTATGGGTTCCTTACATCAAAAACAAGTTCAAAGGAATTCTATTGGCTAAGTTTCTCACACGAACCAATAGAATGATTAATTTTAAATGGTCATATCTCGTAGCACAAAAAAAGTTGGGTGTCCTACAAACTACCGAATTGAAGTTATTTGAATTAGCTTTCCAGTGCATCTAGTTTCACCTTATTCCAAGTTAAGATCAAGAAGTTATGCTCATTTTTGTAAAACCCTCCCATCTTGTGTTCCCTCCATTTTGCTAAGGCAAGCCACACGGGCAGCCATTAAGGTCATGTGGCTTCTCATGGACTGTAGTGGTGGGGTATCATGAAATTCCTTCCCAAAGTGATATTCTAAGTTTGGAGTCACCATCTTGGAACTTGTTACCTTCGTACGGATGATTGTATGGCCCGTGAAGCTTCACATGGTCCGTAAGACCTTCATCGGAAGCACCATTGTTTTGAAGTAAATTTGCTGAAATTTTCTAAGTGTGGTCTGACGAGCACCTATACGGTCTGTGTCACTTCATGCAGTCCGTGTAGCCTCCAGTGGAACCTCACTTAGCTTGGTGAAATGCTTTTGAAATTTTCTAAGTGTTGTTCCACGGGCACCCATACGGTCCATGTGCCTCTCCTACGCTCATTTCATTAATGGTCTTCTTGTAATTTTGATTTATTCTAAAGGTCTCTTAGGGCCTTAATACCCATCCTAAGCCCCCAAATTAGATTATATACCCTAATTAACTCTCATTCTTCATTCAAATTCTAAAATTCAAAACCTAAAACTCACCCCACAAGTCTCGTGATCGAAGATTTAACTTGGAAATTCAATGAAGGCTTTCTTCTCCAATCAATTTCTTCTTTCTTCTTCTCGTTATCTAAGGTATCTGAAATTGATTCTTGGTTCTTTTTCAACCAAGAATAACCAAAACTCTTTGAATTGAATTTCATGAATTTTGGCTTACTTCAAATATGGGTTTTGAGTATTATTATTTATTAAATTCAATTGAAGTGTCGTTTATGCTTTATTGATGATTTTAAGTTGAGTTAAGCCTTAATATGATAAATTATATTATTATTATTATTATGAATATTTACATATGCATTGTCCCTTTAAAGTTGATTTAAGCATGGATAATCTAAAGTATGATCAAAATGTGAACTTACTCATAGATTTACTTGAATTTCATCATATATTGACACTAGGTCCACCCAACTCAATGTTGTAAGAAAATCAATTTTGTTATCAACAGGATCAATTAGTGTTAACAGTAAGTGCACACAAAGTATTATTGCAAGAATTTAATTTTGTCATCAATAGGATCAGCTAGTGTCAATGCTTATGCTAAACAAACACATTATCACTAATGCAAATTCTAAAAAATATTAAACTAACCCTAAGAAAAATTCAACTACATTGAATTAAAAAATTAATTAAAGAGTAAAACTGCAAAATTGTATAACTTGGGTGGCAAAAACCAGAATAACGTAATATGCCAGTGACCACTACTAGTAAAGGCATAGTCTATAGTTATAACATACTATACTGCATAATATTAGACAAACATATGATAATAGGCAAACTAAAGTTCACAAAGTGCAACAAAAAACGTAGAGTAATATGTAAGCAAAATCATGGCATTCCATGACCTCTTCGTGGGCTTCATATGGTATGAGATCTTCCAACTCGACTTCTTTAAATAAGAATTTGATGTTGAGTGATGCTCTGCAGAATTCTTTCATCTCATCGATCATTTGTTTACCCGAATGACAAAGGTAACACTTGAAATTCCAAGTGCTGATCTACTAAAGTACAAGTGCAAATGCTAATATAAACTTCATAAATTCCATTTCCATCTTGAGACTAGTGGCAATAAACATTATCATACAAACTCTTTCAAACTTCACACACTATAAGAGTATGATTGGGATTGGACTTTATGGACAAAACTACACATTTAAGTTAATTAAAGAGTAAAAGTGTAAAATTGTATAACCCAAGGGGCTAAAACTAGAATAACATAATAAGTCAGGGACCACTACTAGTAAAGGCATAGTTTATGGTTTAAAACATACTTAGTCAAGCGTCTTTATACTGCATAATATTAGACAGGCAGAGCATAGCTTGTATAGTCAACCAACCTCAATCATTTCAAGGATATCAAAGTTTGTGCAGTCAACCAACCTCAATCGTTTAAGAAACAGGCTTTTAGAGATGAGATTTGTGAATTTGATGGAACAAAAGTGACACTCATAAGATCGAGATTAATAAGCTTTGCAAACCCTTTGAAACTGAGTGGAGGGAGCAACAAGCAATTATCAAGTTTCAAAAACCTTAGTTATTGGAATGTAAAAAGTTGATGAGGTAAATTCTCTTTTTTTCAATGCTAACATGAAGGGTGAATTCTTGGACATTTTTCTTTGATAAGAAGTTCATCTAATGATCAATATCAGGACAACTCATAAAACTATCACCTTGGAGTCTAAACTTTAATATTGGTCCTTTATGGAGTAATAGGACTCGGTAAATGAATCTCTTAGTTGCTTCATCCTGTGTGAAATACTTGTAAAACTCATCATAAAAATCAATTTCTTGACGTGTTGCCCATTTGTACCTCTAGCCTAGGAGAAAGGGAAGCCTAGTGTACCTAGAGGTTGAATACAAGTACTCTGGCTCAGTCCGCATGAGCTTTTCTAATCCTAATCGCGTCGAATGCTCCTTAGTTGTCAAAATATAGATCACAATATTACCACGGTAGTTTAGGTGCTAAGTCTCAAGAAATGAGGGAAACACTCTAATTGTGACTAAAATGGGAGAAAATAAAGCTCACATTTGATCCCAACATAAACCTTGTAAAACAACATCTATGTCTCCTTGAGTCTATAGCTAAAAATGGAGCTCAAAATGAGGCTCAGATCAACGAAAAACAACCCAAAAACTAAATAACATTTATTATCTAAAAACATAGGTTTCCAACCATTTCTTTATCAAATTTCTTCAGAATACAATAAAATAATCCTTTAATAGTTGATTATCGTATTCCAAAAATTTTAATAAGATTTGACTATAAGCAGTAAACTAAAAAAAACTAACCTAAAAACGAAATAGAATCTAGAGAATCCAGAGTCACCATAACTTCCTTGCCAAAGAAGTCTTTAATTTAGACTAAAATTTGATTCTGAACGACAAAGGCATTACATTCTGAAGTTTCTGATACAATCTAATTCAACCAGCTCTAAAAAAAGGAAAATTACCTCGAACGATGATCCAAAATCAATTTTCAATACCTCTATTATGTTCTCAAAATTCGAAGTAATTTATCCTTTTAAATGACTAAAATCAGATGAAAAATGACTTAAAAATGAAGTGTAAAATTGAGAGAAATATATGAATAACTTCTTGAAAATAGGGCGTATATATAGGTAGTGCCACATCATTACGACATGATATGATATGTTTAAGCCACATCACCAGCCCACTTCAATAATAATCCAACCAATTTTTTGATGTTTAGGCTCATTTGAAATTATATTTTCTCAAATGAACTATGTAAGCCCACTAATTTTCACATTACGAATTAAACGACGCAGATGAAATTTCCATTGGAGGTCATTATGATCTAATGTTGGTCTCACTTCCTTATATCCAATTTTAATAAAAAGAATCGAGGGAGTCAAATTGAATTTAGAAGTCCCCGGTACCAAATGAAGGGTTATTTTAGACCAAACTCAACATTCTGGAGCTGACCACGCTATCAGTTACCATTCGAAAAAGTTTTCTAAAGTTATTGACTAAAGTCGACTTTTAGCTTGTTTCTGAATTGAATTTACCAAAAGTGTTTTAAACTCCCACCGAAAGCGTCATGTCTTAAGTCAACCATGCTTCTAGCCTACGTTAGCAATTCTTAAACTAATGGAACTGTTAGAATTCTATTCCAAGGCTTATTAGTAATTTACGTAAAAGTTCATTTTTGGATTATAATTGGCCTTCTAAAATGGAAAACTACATATTTTACAAATGAATAACCTGACAACCGCACCATCAGTGACAGCAAGTCCCAGATGTCCTAGGGTCGCTACAGAAATGCTCCAACCAATGAGATACCTGTGGAAACAGAAAAATGACCTAGAGGGTCACTATATGTGATTTAAGAAAACTTCATTTATGCAATTAAATTTTTAACTCTGATTTTACAAAACCACCCAAACAACTTTTACTACTTCTCAATTTTGATTTTCGATCAAATGTTGTTTATTTCTTCCTTTCTCAAGAATATATAAAGAATACCAAGAACTCCAAATTTTTAACTTCTTTCAATCTTTTATGAATCACCTCAAATTTGAGTAGTAGCATCCTTTCGAGCTTAATACCCAAAGCCAATATCATTTGAGCTCTAATTCAACCTAAGTCAAAAATACACTTCCTATTTCTTCAATTTTTCAAAACTTCAACCTCCTTTAATGGGAGAATTCTTATCACTAACTCAGAATCACTTGAAATTTTACACAGACTCAAAAAATAGTACAAGTTAAATATCTAGCATAGAAAACAATAATAAGACTATTAATAAAAAAGATTTTCAAAAGTTTGGGATTAGCTTCTGTATTTTTTAAGAGTATTTTTCCTAATATTTTTTATTCTATCTTCTAAATCGGAGGGATGCTACTATTGAAATTTGAGGTGATTTTCTGAAAAAGTGAAAAATTTAAAATTCTTACTCTCCTTTGTGTGTTCTTGAAGAAAAAAATGAAAAAGAATATATTTAATGTACTATTCAAATTAAAAAGTATAAAAAGGTATTGGGTTGATTTTCTCAAACAACAATAATATATACTAGACAAAGTTTTAATGAATGAGATAAATTAAATTTTTCATTATTCTAGGTTGTGTTTGGTGTGGAGAAAAATATTTTTCATAGAAAGTAAGTTAATTTCTAACTATTTTCTGATATTTGGTTGGTAAGAGAAAAAGTATTGTTTCAAAATTTATTTTCTATTATATGGTTAGTGAATTAAAATACTTTTTAAAAATATCTTTTATGTTTGGCTAGAGAGTAGAAAATATTTTTTTCAAAAAATAGTTTTTGACATGAAAATATATCATAATTTGAATATTTTTTAAAATAAATGTTTAATTTGTTCTTGGAGGGGCAATTGGTGGGCTGGTGGGAGGATGCAGTAAAAAAATGATTTTTTTTGAAATTTGACATAGAGTTGGTATTTTATAAGTCTTTGCAACACCTTTAACAAATGATCTTCTAGAGTTCTACTATATACGACTATGTCATATAAGTAGACTACAACAAAATCATCAAGATAATCATAAAGAGCATTGTCCATTAAGTTGGAGAAAATATTTGGGGCATTAGTCAGCCCAAACAGTTAATGTGCTATCAAAATAAAGCATATTTGATGCCTAAAACATATGATTTTGTGTGTTTTCAATGTGACTTTTTATGATTTTTTGTGTTTTTGTATTTATTTTTACAGAAAATATAGGTTGGCTTGATTTTGGAAAAAGTCGCAGATTTTTGTTGATTTTGAAGATCTACGGATTCTACTGCAAGTCGTAGCCCTAATTATAAGTTGTAGAGGTTGTTTTTAGAAGTTAACAATGTTCAAAAATAAAATATGAGAATTTGAAGTTCAGTCATACGAGCTCAAGGTACGAGTCGTAGACCCCTCTACGACTCGTAAAGGGAGGATTTATAGCAATTAACAGTGTTGATCAAAAGTGAACTAGTAAATGCAAGATAGACTACAAGAAGTCACTATGAGTAGTAAACCAGATTATGACTCGTAGAGGTGGATCATAGTAGTGAATTCCAAAATGCTTAGTGTTGACCACGAAAGCCAAATTACGGCTCGGAGGTCACCCTACGAGTCATAACTATGAGCCGTAGCAAATGCCAACCAGATTTTCTAATTATTTTAAGAATGTTTCTGTAAATACTATAAATAGTATCTCAGGATTTTAGGAGAAGCTTTTCATTAGCCTTTCATTATTATTAAGATTATTCAAGTCTGTAGAGAGGTTTTGAGAGAGAATTTTTAGGGTTTTACTTTGAAACTCAAATTTGAAAATTTAGATTCACTTATGGATTAATCTTATCACTCAAGCTTGTAATTCTAATTTGAAAAAGGGTTTCATTGATCTTCAATTTGCTTGGGTAAGAAATCTTTCTTCTCTTCTTATTTCATTATTAATTTTTGTGCCCAAGCCATGAGTGGCTAAACCCACAACTTGGAGTTGTGAGAACCATGAGTAGCTAGCTTAGAAACCTGGATTATTTTCACTTCTTGAGTTGGGTATTTGCATGTATTATCCATTTTCCTTTATTTTTCTTGTTGTTTAATGGTGGCCAACATTAAACCCCGCCTAGTGGCATGATCCCAATCAAGGTAGTGATGAATAGGAAAATAAAATGGGTGACAGAATTCGATTGATGTATTCTTCTCTAATCAACCAAAACCAGCTAAGGAGAGGTTGACTGGGGCAATGGGTAATGGTTAGTTTGGCACACTATGGTAGCCAGCCAAGTGCCATAGTGATATTTGACCTTCACCTTTACCCTAGGATTAGAAAAACTTAAGTTATCATCTTGCATGCAATACCCTAATTTAGGTTGTGTGATCCGAGGTGTTTCAGTTAGTGAATCATAGGGAACATAATTTCCTAAGTTGCTATCTAATTTGATTGTCTCTATATTTTATTAGTATAGTTTTATTTACTACTAATCATTGCAACCCCCCACCCCTTCTTGAGAATAGTGGTATTAAATGCTTGAATTTATTATTGGTGAATTAAAGTGGCAAAGCCCCGTATTCCCTTGGGATTTGATCTTAACCTATGGTTAGGTTTTATATTTGACAACGATCACTTTATCTTCAAAGTGGGAGGTACTGTTTGAGTGTGATCAATAGTATTACAAGGAATTTATATCTACCATATATAGTTACACAAAAGGTTTTTGGGGCATCCCCATCAGCTATGCGAACTTCTCAATAGCTAGACCTTAAGTTTAACTTAGAAAAAAACTAGCCTTAGACACCCTATCTAGCAAATCTTGAACCAGTGGCACTGGATACTTGCTCTTCACCACTTTGTTCAATTCCCTGTAGTAAACACATATCCTAAGCCTACCATCTTTCATTTTCTAAAATAGGACAGGAGCACCAAATGGAGCCTTGGATGGCTAGATCATGTCTGCATTAAGCAACTTAGACAATTGCTTCCTCAGTCATCCAACTCCAAAGTAGACATGCGACATGAATCAAGTCAATCTTGTAATCAATTTCCCTTTTGGAGGCGACTCTTTATGCAATTCTTAGAGGCATCACATCCTTGTATTCATTTAGATACTTCGCAATACCATCATGAACTTCAGTTTACACATCAGGCTTGACTTCCACCAAAATAGCAACATAAGCAAGCTCACCTCTCTTTAAGCTCTTCTCGAAACTAATAGCGGACAACAAGGCTACAGTCTCCTCGTTCTTCTTATCTTAGACATCAAAATCATTTTTTCCATTCACAAAGCCTAGATACTTCTCACCCATAAACATAAAAGCATCCAAATGAGTAATTAGGGCAACTTTGTACTTTAACATAAAATCAAATCCTAGCAGAACACTAAAATCAACAAGTGGCATCAGTATCAAAGTACACACACCAAACTGGTGCCTAATTTTCAGAGGCATATTTGCAACTATTCCATAGCCTAGATATGCAACAAAATTGGCAACCTTTACTTTTATTGGACAATTTTTCACTTTCAGTGTGGACTCCCAAACAATCTTTGAGGCCACAAATATGTGAGTAGCACCAGAGTCTACCACAGAAACAATGTTTTTGTTCTCAATTTTCAGGTCAACATACATCAAAATACCACAAGCATCAAAAAAATTGATAGAGTCAACAACACTTAAACAAGCAATATCTGTTGTGGTTTTCCTCTCATTTATGTCCATACCACCAACACTTGACAGAATATTGATCAAATGCAGTGGGTTGACATATGTAACAATTTCCTATCCTTTCCCGTTGGTTGTTTGCTTCTCTTCCTTAACCAGGAGTGTATTTTGGACAGTTCCTTGCCTAATGTCCTAGTTTTTGGCAAGCCCAACAAACATTTTCTCCACCCTATTTCTTTCAACTAGATGAGACAACAACCACTTTTCCATTGTCATTTATGTTTTTCATTCTTCTAGTCCTTGCCTTTGTCCTTCTTTTTATACTTTGAAGAATCAGTAGTGTTAATGGCAACTTTGGTTGACCAAAATTGATCAAGGCATCTATAGCAGCAATTGCACTAGGCAGATCTTGCACTTTCTACCTGCGCAACTCATTTTGTGCCTATCCCTGCATAAAAGAAATGAAGTTGTGCAACTTATCTACTTCTGAGATATACTAAATGTCCAACAAAAATGATGAGAATTCTTTCACATAATTTTGTACAGATTCCACATACAGCGATGAGAATTCTTTCACATAATCTTGTATAGATTCCACATGCTTCAAACATTTTGGCCTATCCCTAGTAACCCAAGATGAGTTACTTGGCATGAATGTCTCATGCAGTGTATCACTCAACTGCACCCACATATTAACCTTAGGGCTATTTGCACTGCCATCATCAGAATACATAGTTCACTACCAGAGAATAGCTTCTTCACGAAAACAACAAATAACCATGGTTAATTTGTCATTTTCAGGAATATGGGTAGTAAAAAATTAATGCTCCAAGTCCAAAAAGAAAATTTCCAATGCTTTATCCCCACATACACCATTAAATGATTTTGGCTTCAGAATTTTAATCTTGACATATTTTTTGCCTCCCCTGGGCAGATTTGCGACAGCCAAGCAAAGAATTTTAATTTTCAGTTTCATATCTTAATTTTCCTTCTTAAGTACCTCACTTTATATGCCCATAGAGTCATGAGAAGCATACAACTTAGGCAACTGCCATCAACAACACCACGATAGGCCTGCATGGCAACATTTATGCCCTGAATCTATGTCAGGACATCTGTCATGGCCTCATCATTGTCTATCTTGCCTAGAATGGCTTCCAATCGTACAACCTTTACCCCCAACTTGTTGAATAAATTTCCACTAGCCATTTTCATGTTGAAATACAATTTTCTCGGATACTAGTTGATATCATGTCAAACTTTGCAATCTAACCTAATAGGTAGCTTAAATACTTAGATCAGCCCTCCTTTTGCTTTACTTTTGATCTGGACCAACACAAATAATGACTATAAAATCAAGAACATGAGCATGTACAGGAACAAGTCCCGACTTTGTTATTTAAACTCATGCCAACAAAGAAGCACACAAAGACAACCTACAGAATTTGTCCAGGCCAATATGCTGCCTAGACTGACTGCCTGTGCCTTTACAAAGGCCACAACAGCCTAGTGATATGCCAACCATGTGCCTATTAGGTCAATTATCATCCCAAACTCATAGGCTTAATTAAAAATTAAAAAAACAAAAGTTTATCTATATTGCTAACAAGTCCCAAACAATTAGTAACTTCCTCAACTGCCAACTGTCACTTGCACATGCGGGCAAGCTTCAAATTTGGCACCCAAACGCAGGCATTCTAGTTTGATAGGTAACATCGACTAATTCATCAGTGACACAAGGTAGTACTTGGTGGATAACAAACTCTCTCTTCTATGCTTTTCAATTTAAATACTAGGTTAGGTTCAAACCTAAGAAGTAGAGTTTTATATCAGTAAAAAGAAACTAATCCTACAAAAGAATTAGATGGGCAGAATCATAGGATGAGTAATCAAACATTTATAGGAGTTAATAGGATTGCTTTATCCTTACTAATGGTCTTCTAGCCAAGTGAAGTTTACCAAATACCTTTCTGCCAAAAGATTGTATAGTGTATATAGGTGAAATATTATTCTATGTCTACTCGTTGAATCCCATGCACACAAGAGAGCCCTGTTTCTAAATTCAATCATGAATCCACCATTATTATCTTCAAATCTATGTTTTTCATGATTTTCAATCTCTCTATGATGCTTGTAAATGGTAAAATATTATGTTGTTATAAAGAAACTTAGAGGTTTGGAGTAGCAGCGAAAATGTGAACAGTATATGGGACACTACTGCTGGTTGCGCTAGAAAGGTAGCAACCAAGCTACTAGGGGTTTTGAGAGGGACATTTGGTGGATGTCAGGGCAATTGGTGGTGGAATAATGAAGCTCAGGACAAAGTAAAAGATGAGAAGGTTAGATACACGAAGTGGTTGGAGTGTTGGGATAATGATGAAAAGCGAATGCTTAAGGAGATATATAAGAAGACTAAGTCAGAAGCAAAGATGGCATTGACGAGTGCTATGACAGTAGCGTTTGAGATCCTATATGAGGAGTTAAGTGATAAAGGCGGGGACAAGAGATTGTATAGGATCGCTAAAAAGATAGAAAGGAAAGCTCGTGACTTGGACCAAGTGAAGTGCATCAAGGATGAGGAGGGTGAGGTTGGTGGATGACACTTCCATTATACTAAGGTGGCAAGCTTACTTTCATAAGCTCTTAAATGAAAAAGGATATAGAGACATTGAGCTAGGTGAGTTGGCTCACTTTGAAAGTCATCATGATTTTGGTTATTGCAAGTGGTTCAGAGTTGAGGAGGTTAGAAGGACTATTAGTAGGATGAGGAGAGGGAGAGCAATCGAACCTGATGAGATTCTAGAAGATGTTTGGAAGAACATGGTCAAGGATGGCATAAAGTGGTTGACTAGACTGTTTAATACTATTATAAAGACTGCAAAAATGGCTAATGAATGGAGGAGGTGTACAATGGTTTCGTTGTACAAGAACAAAGGGGATATTAAAAACTACAATAATTATAGGGGCATAAAGTTGCTGAGTCACACAATGAAGGTTTGGGAGAGAGTAGTGGAGATGAGGCTGAGAAGATTATTGTCTATTTCAGAGATTCAGTTTGGATACATGCCGGGGAGGTCGACTACTGAAGCAATTCATCTTGTTCAATGATTAGTGGATAAATATAGGGAAAGAAAGAAGGACCTTCATATGGTTAATTGATCTCAAAAAGGCCTATGACAAGGTTCCAAGGGATGTCCTATAGAGTTGTCTAGAGGTGAAATGTGTCCCATTGACATATATCAGGGCAATTAAGGACATGTATGATAGAGCCAAAACTTGGGTAAAAATAGTGGGAGGAGACTTAGAGTATTTTCCTATTGAGATGGTTCTCTATTAAGAATCTGTATTGAGCCCTTTCCTGTTTGCATTGATGATGGATGAGCTGACATGATCTATCCAAGAGGAGGTTCCATGGTGTATGCTATTTGCAAATGATAATGTCCTGATTGATAAGATTTGGACTAAAATTTATGATAGGTTAGAGGCTTGAAGATATGCGTTGGAGTCAAAAGGATTCAAATTGAGTAGGAGCAAAACAGAATACTTGGAGTGCAAATTCAGTATTGCGAGCGTTGAAGCACACAGTATATGAGGCTTGCCACAAAACCTATCCCTAAGAGGGAAGACTTCAAGTATCTGGGGTCTATCATCCAAAGTAGTGGCAATATCAACGATGATGTCACACATCGTATTGTGGAAGCATAGATTATTGTGTGACAAGAATATACCACCTAAACTCAAAGGTAAATTTTATAGAATGGTGGTTAGACCATCTTTGTTGTATGGGGTAAAGTGTTGGCTAATAAAAAAATATACATATTTAGAAGATGCATGTCACA
>JAOTQJ010000102.1:18030287-18047998 GCA_025642045.1 Solanum sejunctum
TACTATTTGGGAGAAGCTAGAGGTGGCCTCTATGGCTGATAAGATGAGGGAAGTGAGACTGTTATGGTTTGAACATGTGCATAGAATGAATATCGCTGTTCCTGTTAAGAGGTGCAAGAGATTGGTTTTGGGAGACACACGGAGAGGTATAGTTAGAGCAAAGAAGTATTGGAGGGAGGTAATTAGAAAATATTTGGTAAAACTTGATCTCACCGAGGACATATTCTTAGATAGAAAGGAGTAAAGGTCTTGAATTAGAGTAGTAGGCTAATTAGTTGGTAGAGTTAGGTGGATGTCTGTTCTTGGGGTATAGTAGGGTAACAAGAGTAGTCGTGTTTATATCATATATTATCATTATCAGTTGTATGTATGTTTAATTTATTGTATTTACATATTGTTATGTGCTTTCTGTTATTAGTCGCCCTTTCTATTTCCTTTTCTTTCCTTTTTGTCATATCTAGTTTATTGTGCTTATGGATTTTTGAGATGAGGGTTTCTAGGAAACAACCTCTCTACTTCTAGGAGGTAGTGGTAAGGTTTGTGTACATTCTACCCTCCTAGGCCCCACTTGTGGGATTCTATTAGGTATGTTATTATTGTTACTGGCAAACTTGTTTTGTCCCACCATGAGGAATGCTTAGACATCCACTGAAAAAATAATTAGCAAATTGCCTTGTAATGTTTTAGATGTAATACTAGGATGCTTGCCTTGGAAAGATGCAGTGAAGACTAATATCTTTTCAAACGACTAGAGCTATAAATAGGAAACGCGTGAAGAAATTAATTCAGATGATGAGTTTTTCAAGTGTTTTTTACAGGATGAAGCAGCTAAAAGATTTATTTACCAAGTCCTATTAGTCTATGAAAAACCAATATTGAAGTTTAGACTCCAAGGTGTTAGTTTTATGAGTTATCTAGATATTTATGATTAGATGTACTTCATATCAAATAAAAATGTCCAAGAATTCACCGCTCATGTAAGCATTGAAAATAAAGAGCATTTACCTCATCATGTTCTTACGTTCCAGCAACTATGGTATTTGGAACCTGATCGTTGCTTATCCCTCCCTCCTCTGGTTTCAAAGGGTTTGAGAAGCTTATTAATCTAGATCTTATGTGTGTCACTTTAATTCATCGGTATTCACAAATCATATCTCTAAAAGCCCATTTCTTGAATGATTGAGGTTGGTTGACTACATAAACATTGACACCCTTGAAATTGATGCTGCTAATCTCAAATTCTTTCAGTTTATTGGAATATTAGAATCCATTTCCTTCAAGAACGCTCCTATGCTTGAAAAGGTTACTATGGGTTTCAAGAGAGGAAAATTTCTTACTTATACATCTCCTGTTTGCTCTAATTTTACAAAGTTCTTCCATTACTTGCCTTCATTGCGGCAACTGGATCTACGTAGTATGACACTAGAGGTAATGTACATTTGTGATAATACTGTACTTATTATATAAACTTGCTACATAACCAAATGATGAATCTGATTGGTATCTTAAGTAATTTTTTACCTGGTTTTAGTAATTGAGCAAGGGAGGTGTCCCAGAAAGTCCCCCGACTACTTTGAACAATATCAAATCTCTTAATATTCTGTTCATGTCTTTAAGAGATGTTGAGGTGGCTTCAAGTGTAGTTTACTTGATTACAAGCTATCCTGAATTACAAGATCTTACAATTGAATTTGTAAGAACTTTCTTGTTTTTTCCAATTAAGGTGATTAATATTGTTTCTTATTCATCTGAACTTTCCTAGTTAATGTTCCTCAAAAATTCTTCAGCACCCCATGGGAGATATTGTTGAACCTATTGTGCAATTGCTATAAGACCAATCATAATCATCGTCATACGGTGTTGTGAAGCTTCAAAGAGTTCATGTGAACTTCTTTATTGGTATAGAGATGAAAATGGAATTTATGAAGTTTATATTGTCATCTGCATCTGTACTTGAGGAGATCAACATTGGGAATTTCACACTTTACCTTTCTCATTCTGGTAAACAAATGATCGGTGAGATAAAAGAATTTCGCAGAGCATCACCCAACATCAAATTCATATTTAAAGAAGTCGAGTTGGAAGATCTCATACCATATGAACCCTAAGAAGAGGTCATGGAAGTGCCATGATTTTGCTTGTATAGTAGTCTATTTTTGTTGTGTAGAACTTTGTGTGCTTTACTTTACCTGTTATGGTCGGTCTGTCTAATATTATGCAGTATAGTAAGTTTTAACTATAAACTATGCCTTTACTAGTAGTGGTCACTGATTTATTATGTTATTCTTATTTTGGCGACCCAGGTTATACAATTTTGCAGTTTTACTCTTTAATTAACTTAAATGTGTAGTTTTGTCCATGAAACTCAATAAACAAGGGTAATTTTTTTATATATGTATGGAGGGTAATGTGTATTGGACTAGATCAAGCTGACTTATTATCTGGGGTAGTGCATATGCAGACCATGCATACTCCTAGTTAAGACAATATAGAGATTGTTTAGTAATGTATGGCATCTCAATGTACACCTAATACTGGTTAGCCCCACGCTAAAAAGTGGCTATTTTGTAGATTAAAACTTTTATTATAACAATTACTACTTATACGGTTACCAAGTTTAAAAGTGATTAGGCCTCACCTTATCTACTTTACTACATAGTTGATTCATAAAGATGTCATAATAATAACCTAAAGGTATAAATCGTATCACTTTGAAAGTTCATAGAAGTGTCTAGCCCATACTAATTTACTACATGTTTAATTGATTAAGATGTAACAAATTGGCTAAAAGTATAAATTGTATCACTTGAAAGAGCTAAAATGTGGCTATCCCATGCTATTTTACTACACAGTCGATTGATAAACGTGTCATATAATGTTAAAATTGTAAATTGTATCACTTGAAAGAGCTAAAATGTGGCTAGCCCATGCTATTTCACTACATAGTGGATTGATAAATATGTCATATAATGTTAAAATTGTAAATTGTATGACTTGAAAGAGCTTAAATGCGGGTAGCACACCCCCTCCGCCCTAATTTCACTTCACAATTGATTAGTTAAGAGTTAAAATATCATAAAAATAGGCTAAAAACTAAATTGTATAAGTTAAAAGATGTTATAAGTTAGAATCCTTACAATATTTTATAAGGATTATACTCATAAGGCTTAATTTCTTCAAGTGTCTCCCTGAAATTTTCTGGTCTAACTGAGGAAATGGGAATAATTGATGAAACAAGTCATTTCTCCCTATCAAAATCTATAAGACAACTACTATTAGATTCAGTAGTATAACCTGTCGACTCAGAATCGACATCAGTGATTAATGAAGGATATGATTTGACCAGAATCGATGCCCCATTAATCAAAATAAAATCCTTTTTTTTCAGTCCTTCTTTAACTTCAACTTTTATTGGTGAAAAATCATAATATTTTTCCTCAACTTTTACTGAAGTTTCTCTATAAATTTTTTACACTCATCTATTAATATTTTACTAGAAAAATATGACATATTATTTTATTTAGTTCACATAATTTTTTTCAATTCACACGGCAATAAACCACAATCCTGTCCAATCCTATCCATAGCTCAATCAAATAAAAATTTGCAGTAACTTGAAATTCTATAGGAGTATTATTTATTTTAAAAATAACAATTAACTATATATAATTAAAAAGTGAAAATGCTAATTCATCTGAATGCATCTGTAGAAAGAAAGATAAGCTACTAAGAAGCAATAATATATGCGTGCCATAAGCTTAGATAAGAGCAAATATTAAATTTCCTCTTTTTTTTCCAAGTGAATAGGGTTAATTTAAGTTATGAGTTAGGGTTAGGTTGAGTTGTTAGCTATTACAGTGTGGATTGAGGAAAAAAATATTTATATGAACTAGAAAAGAATCCATATATGATTTCATTAGATAATTATTAACAGTTGAGAGACCGTTGCATCTCAAAATTGGGGTTATCTACTAATTAGATAATCACATCAAATTTTATCTCTTTTCTAGTCGACAAATTTACTTGCTAAGTGCCTCGACCCCAAATCCCTATGTATCTTTCCTTCCCATTTCAAAACCCATATATGCAAAGCTCTTAAGAAAAAAAACATTCATCTTATTCTCTCAAAATCTCCAAATACCTTCTGAGTCCAAATCTTTCCAAAGAAAAACACAAACTTTAGTGTTTTTTTAATTGATTTCACTTCAAAGAAACACCTCTTACCCTCGCTCTTTGTATCGATTATTTTTCTCATAATCTCAAAGCATATCATTTTCTTTAAAATTCTAAAAAATAATCAGTGATTTCATTTTTTCGTAAACTCTTAGCTACTAAAAATACTTCATAAACCCTTCAAATATTGAGGAAATATATTATGATTTTTCATCAATAAAAGTGGAAGAAGAACTAAGAGAAAAGGATTTGGTTTTGGTTGATGGGGCATCGAGTTTGGTCAAATCCTATCCTTCATTAATCACTAGTGTTGCTTCTGAGACGACGGGTTATATTGTTGCTTCTGATAGGAGTTGGCTTTCTTGTTTTGATTGGGAGAAGTAGCCTCTTTCATCAATTAATCTCATTTCCTCAGTTAAGCCAGAAAATTTCAAAGAGACACTTGAAGAAATTAAGCCTACTGAATATAATCCTTATAAAATGTTGCAGGATTCAAATTTTAACCTCTTTTAAGTTATCTAATTTACATTTTTATCCTATTTTTATTATATTTTAATTCTTAACCAATCAACTATGAAGTGAAATAGGGGGTTACCCACTTTTAAGCTCTTTCAAGTCATACAATTTACAATTTTAACCTTTTTATGACACATGTATCAATTAACTATGTAATTAAATAGCGTGGGCTAGCCACTTTTTAGCTCTTTCAAGTGATACAGTTTTTACTTTTAGCCGATTTTTGTTACATCTTAATCAATTAACTATGTAGTGAATTAGTGTGGTCTAGCCACTTTTAAACTATTTTCAAGTGATACGATTTATACTTTTGTCATTGTTATGACATCTTTATGAATCAACTATGTAGTAAAGTAGATAGGGTGGCCTAATGACTTTTAGACTCGGTAACCATATAATAGTTATTGTTATAATAAAAGCTTTAATCTACAAGTTAGCCACTATTTAGTTTGGGGATAAACAGTATTAGGTGTACATTGACATGTTATAAATTGCTAAATAGTCTTTGTACTGTCTTAAGGTAGGAGTATGGATTGTATACACACCACCTAACCGCCCTCCCCCCCCCCTTGTGAAGGTTGATTTCCATCTCAATATTAGGAGTTCTAAAGAAATCGTTTTATATCAAGTTCCACATTGAACGTTTACTCATCCAAATTTCTTTAAAAAATTTCATGGCCTTTATAACATTTTAACTGATAGAAAAAATAATCAAAATTCACACTTTATATTCAATTCTATTCCTTATGAAACAACCCTCAAAAATGCTTGAAAATATGACTCAAAATGCATACAATTTTAAATTTAATATATCTCAAAATTTTTGCACGATATCAAAAATCAAACATCATATTCTTGTTCAGGAGGTCAAAATTAGGGGAAAATGGTCTAACCCCGATGCAAGAGCAAATGATTAGCAATTTCAGTTTTTATAAATCTTCTTATCTAAAATCAATCTGTGCTAGCACCAGGACATACAGCTATAATGGACATATGACCTCCACGACAGGTCTGCATCATGGACCGAACGCGAAATGGATCCTCTCTCAGTCCAAGGCTTTTGGGCCTTGGGCCTAAGTGTTCCCAACAATGCTTTTACCTATACCTAGCCTTATTTCACCCTCATATCATCCTAAACATTCCCCAATACTCACTGAAATACTTAGCTATATTTTCACTCCCAAACTCAAGTCCCAAACACTCATCCCAAGCTAAAGCTTTCCTTCAAGGTTCTTTCTTCAAGCTTCAAGTCTCCATCTCCAATCTTCATCAAGTTCATCTACATGCTAAGGTATGCGAGTTTCTTTCATGGGTTCCTTTCACCTGTGATACCCAAGCCTCCTTTTTCTCAAATTACATAATTTAAAGTTGATTTACAAATGGGTCTTTCTTATAATGAAATTCACTGCACACTATGTTAAAGCTATGTGAATTTGTGACTATTTTGTGATATTTTGAGCTATAAATCTTTGATATATTGTAAATATTGAGGTGGGGTTTTGATTTATGTTGCTTGAGTGTGTTTGAAGGTGATGATTGGTAGTTTTACAATGGATTTTGTTGCATTGTTTCATCTCTATAATTCATGGTTTTATACTAGCGTTACACACCTTCTAAGGGTTTGATAAAATATTTGGATATAGTTTCTTGTGGAATTGAAGGTCCAAAGTATGAGATATGATATGATTGACTATATGATGATGAAATGAGCTAATGTATATGATATATTCTATGTAAATTATTTGATTAGACCATGCCCAATCTAGGTAACCTAGTTGAGGGGTTAATGTCTCAACCACTAGTGTGATGGGTGTTATCATCACTAACCTTGATGAGGGGTCTGTACATCACATACTAGGGTGATGGGTGCTATCATCACTAACCTTGATAAGAGATTTGTACCTCACAAACTAGGGTGATGGGTGAAATCATCACTAACCTACTAAGGGGTTTGTACTTTGAAAATCTAGCTTGGTCTTTTCTACACATATGATATCCTATATGAGCATGAATTACTTAAGCATGTCTTACTTATGCATTGATCATATATGTCATATTTATATATTATGCCTATTGCCAATTGTATGCATTTGATTAATGTGTCATCTCTCATTGGATTACATCCTGCATATGTAACAAATTTCAACGTACTAACGCATACTATTGCCTATATGATATCACCATATAGGAACTGCAGACCAAGTTGATTATCCTCCGCCACGTGGCTAGATCAGTACTACTTAATCTTTTAGTGGGTCCTCCACTTGGAGAACCTTATTCTATATTGCTCTTATTATGTAGTGAGACATCTTCTTTATTGTCTATTTTTACTATAAGGGTGATCTGGTCGCTTTATCTTGGCCCCTTTTTCTTTATGTATTAGAGGTGTTTCTTGGACATGTTATGTATCTAAGCTAAGAGACTTGACTCTATTATTGATGTCTATGATATGAAAGTGCTTTCCCTTAGCCTAGTTGTCCTACTTTATTATTTCTTGATGCTTGTTTTTATTGCTTCCACAACCAAGGATGTGTAATAATGTTCTATGAGGCTTGCTTGGGGTCCCTTCGGGTTTCTCTTACACCCTGTCAAGCCTAGGACCTAGGCTTATGTTGTGATAAACTTGGTATCAGAGCACTAGGTTGATAGATCCTTGAATCCCAACACACCACATTGATTAGAGTCCTATTCATGGTTGTGAAGCATGCCATGACTATGAATAGGAGGCTATGAGACATTTTAGGAAATATTTTCCTTTTTCATATCCTAAATATGATATAGAGTTGTGGTAAGTTTACCCCCTCCCCTCTAATGATTATTCTTTGCTATGCTAGATCATGCCAAACACTAGAGGAAGAAGGGCCTAAACTCCCAAGGAGCAACCTCCCAATGGTGTGCTCCGAGATGCTCTCACTATGCTTGCCCAAGTTGTGACCAACCAAGTCAACTAATGGGCCCAAGCACCTCATACTACATCCCTAGAAGCTAACGCCAAAGACTTCATGAGGATGAATCCTTTGGCGTTCTATGGTACAAAGGTGGATGATGATCCATAAGAGTTCGTTGATAAGGTCTACAAGACATTGAATATCATGGGTGTCAGGCTGAATGAAAAGGCAGAGTTGGTGGCATACTAACTCAAAAGGGGTAGGCCAAATATGGTTTGATTAATAGAAGGGTGAGAAGCAAATTGGTAATGTGGTGCTTTAGAGAGAGTTCAAATTGACTTTGCTTAATCAGTTTTTCCCTCTTGAGCTTAGGTAAGCTAAGTTGGTAGAGTTTATGAACTTGAAACAAGGTGCTATGAATGTGAGAGAGTATGGCTAAGTTTAATCAACTTTCAAAGTATGCTCCTCATTTAGTGGTCGATCCTAGATCTATTATGAATAAGTTCATGATGGGGGTCTGTGACTTGGTAAGTAAATAATACCAATCCGCCATGCTAATTAGTGACATAGGCTTGTCTCAATTAATGACCTATGCTGAGCAAATGGAGGAGGAGAAATTGAGGAAGAAAAGGGGGTATGAGGCCACGAGGGCTCATCTTGGGTGTAAGTTCCAAAGGAGTGGTCAGTTTCATAAATGCCAATGGTCTCATCATGCTACTAATAGGGGGTTTTCTAATGACCTCCCTAGACCTCAAGGTGTTGGTGGTATGGCTCCTAATGATATGTGTCCTAAATGTGGAGGGGATCATAGGTGCCCATGTTTGAAAGTTCTAATGCATGCTTTGATTATGGGGGCTTGGTGACAAGAAGATGGATTATCCAACAAACCGCTGTAAAGGCCGATGTCCAAATGTTATTCAATTAGGTGAAGAGAGCACTCAAGATGGTGTCCCAAGGCACAATCACTTTTATACTATTCATGGAAGGCGAGGGGTTAGTGAAATTCCTAATGTTATTACCATTATGTTAAAAATTTTTGACTTTGATGAATATGCTGTAATTGATCTGGGTGCCACTCTTTCTTTTGTTATCCCCTTTGTTGCTATAAAGTTCCACGTTGACCCCAAATTGTTACATGAGTCATATGAAGTGTATAATCCTATTGGTGTCTCTATTGTTTCTATGAAAGTTTATAGAAGTTGTCCTATATCTATTTCACATAAGTTATTCCCTTGTGATCATGTTGAATTAGACATGGCGGATTTTGATGTCACTCTTAGGATTGATTGGTTACATGCCTACTATGCTTTTATTAATTGTAGAACCCATAGGGTCAAGTTTCAATTCCCTGCTAAAGCCATACTTGAGTGGCAAAGTCAAGATATGATGGTCAAGGGTAGATTCATTTTTTTGCATTAAAGCCCGTAAGTTGATCTCTAAGGGGTGTCTTTACCATCTAGTGAGGGTTAAAGATGTGGAGTCCAAAGTTGGTTCCATGGAGTCGGTTTTGATTGTAAATGAGTTTCTTGATGTCTTTCTAAATGACCTTCCTAGTGTTTCTCCCAAAAGAAAAATAGATTTTTGTATAGACCTCCTCCCTGATACTCAACATATCTCCACTCCCCCTTACTGTATAGCCCTGATGGAGTTGAATGAATTAAAGGAACAATTGAAAGATTTGTTGGAGAAGGAATTTATTAGACCTAGGCAATCACCTTGGGGTGCTCTGGTATTGTTTGTGAAAAAGAATGATGTATTACTTAGAATGTGCATTGACAACCAACAACTCAATAAGGTCACCATCAAGAATAGATATCCTCTTCCAAGGATTGATGACTTGTTTGACCTATTGCAAGGGGTTAGCTCTTTCTCTAAGATTGATCTTCTGTCTGCGTGTCATCAAATGAGGGTGAAGGAGTGTTATACTCCCAATACTGCCTTCTAGAATAGATATGGGTATTATGAGTTTATTGTAATGCCTTTTGGGTTGATCAATGCACCGGCCATCTTCATGGACCTAATGAATAGGATCTTCAAAACCTTACCTTGATTCCTTTGTTTTGGTCTTCATTAATGGTATATTGATCTATTCACATAATAGGGAGGAGCATATGGGGCCTTTGAGAGTCATGTTACAAAGATTAAAGGAGGAGAAATTATATGCCAAATATAACAAGTGTGAATTTTGTGTGAAGGAGGTTTCATTCTTTGGTCATGTGGTATCGGGGGATGGTATAAAAGTGGATCCTAGGAAAACTGATGTGATTAGAAATTAGCCTAGACAATTGACCCTGTCGGATATTTGGAGCTTCTTGGTCCTAGCGAGTTATTATAGAAGGTTTGTGAATGGGTTCTCTATTGCTTCACCTATTACAGAATTAACTCAAAAGAAGCTTAATTTTGTGTGGACCGATGAGTGTGAGAGGAGCTTCCAAACATTGAAAGATAAGCATGTGTTCACTCCTATATTGTCACTATCGAATAGGCTTGAGGGATTTGTGGTTATTTTGATGCTTCATAGGTTGGTTTGGGTTGTGTGTTGATGCAAAATGGTAAGGTCATAGCATAAGAGACCCTAATATATCTTCACCCAAAACAATCTCAACTTGAGGCAAAAAAGATTTTTAGAACTTCTTAAAGACTATAATATGAGTGTGCACTATCATCAGGGTAAAGCAAATATGGTGGAGAATACTTTAAGTAGGGTGTCTATGGGTAGCCTAACTCATGCTGATAGGGGTTATAAGGAGATGGCTGTGGAGGGGAATTAATTGGCTAGATTAGGGATTAGGTTAGAAGAGGTTGGTGATGGTGTTGTTGTTGTTGATAGGTCTAAATTTTCATTGCCTAATCAGGTGATAGCAAAACAAGATCTTGACTCCTCCATGCTTAAATTGAAGGCCTTGTTGAAAGAGGGAAAAGTAGAGGTTTTCTCCCAAGGGGGAGATGGTGCTCTTAGGTACCAAGGTAGGTTGTATGTGCCTTGTGTTGATGGTTTAAGGGAGAAGATCCTTGATAAGGCCAACAATTCTTCTTATTCTATCCAGGCCGGGTCAACCAAAATGTATAGAGATTTGAGGGAGGTGTATCGGTAGGGAGGTATGAACAGGGATATTTCCAAATTCATTTTCGGTTGCCGTATTTGTCAATAAGTCAAAGTGGAACATCAAAAGTCGGGTGGCCTAACCCAAGACAAAGAGATTACCACTTCCATATGAATTTTATCGTTAGGTTGCCCAAGACTAGAAAAGGTTTTGATTCCATTTGGATGGTGGTTGAAAGGATGATGAAATCAACCCACTTTCTACCGGTTAAGACCATATATGGGGCTGAAGAGTATGCAAGGTTGTGCATCTATGAGTTAGTGAGGTTACACGGGGTTTGTTTATCCATCATATCGAATTGTGGTACCTAATTCACTTCACACTTTTCGAGGTCTTTTCAAAGGTTTCTTGGTACAAAGTTTGCCTTAATATGAGCTTCCACCATCAAACAGATGTCCAAGCCAAAAGAACCATTCAAACCCTTGAAGATATGCTTAGGGCATGTGTATTAGAGGTGAGGGGTAGTTGGGATGGCCATCTTCGTTTGATTGAGTTTTTGTACAAAAATAGCTATCACTCTAGCATCGGTATGGCTCCTTTTGAGGCTCTTTATTAGAATGCTATAGATCACCTGTTAGTTGGTTTGAGGTTGGAGAGGTGGATTTATTAGGATCGGATTTGGTTATGGAGGCTCTGGAAAAGGTTAGGATGATTAGGGAGAGATTGAAGACAGCCTAAAGTCATCAAAAATCCTATGCTAATATGAGAAAAAGATACCTTGAATTCAAAGTGGGTGATTGGGCTTATTTGAAAGATTATCCAATAAAAGGACTGGTCCATTTTGGTAATAAGGGGAAGTTGAGTCTAAGATATTTTGGTCCTTGTGAGGTCTTCAAGAGGGTTAACAAGGTAGCTTATGAGTTAAGGTTTCCTAGTGAAATGAATTTGGTTCATCCGGTATTCCATGTCTCTATGTTAAGAAAATGTGTTAGTGATCCTAACGCTATTGTACCTCTTGATGTTGTGGGCATTTTTGAGGATAACTTGACTTATGAGGAGACTCCAATTCAGATTTCGGATAGGTAAGTAAAGAGATTGAGGAACAAGGAGGTGATATCCGTTAAGGTCCTTTGGAGGAATCAACAAATCGAAAGTGCTACTTAGGAGGCTGAAGCAGACATATAAAAGCAGTATCCTTATCTCTTCCACTCCACTCAAGCCTAAGGTACTAATTCTAAGTCCCCTATGTGATTTCAAGTCTTATATTTGAAACCATATGTCATTTATATGCATTCATGTTTAAGTTGACAAATTTATGATGATTTTACACTTATCCTGAGATTTTGAAAATGGTGCTTAAATGTAATGTTGCATTCTTGTTAGGGCTGATTTGTTCATGATAACTCTTATCTTGTACGTCTCTTTTACATTTGGGGATGAATGTTCCCAAGTGGGAGATATTGAAATGACCCCCAAAAGTGCCCGACAATATGCCTCGGAATGCCTAAAATTTTAAATTCCATATATCTCAAAATCCATAATATCGAAAATCCAACTTCATATTCTTGTTCAGGTATAAAAATTAGGAGGAAAAGGAACCCTAATTTAAGAACAAACACGATTAGCAATTTCAATTTTCATAAATTTTCTTATCCAAAATCGATCCGTGATAGCACCGCGATGCACAGTGATGATTGGTTGTGTTTTGGGGAGGAGGTCTATACCAAAGTCTATTTCCCTTTCTGGAGGAACACCAGGAAGCTCATCGAGAAGTACATTAAGAAACACACCACTGGAGCTGACTCAATAGGAAGTAATTTAGACTCAACATCCCTAACCCTTAAAGGTTATAAATGCAACCCTTAGAAATCAATTTTGGGCTTTAAGACATGAAAAGAGCCTACCCTTGACCACCATGTTACAACTTTCCCACTCAAGGACGGGCTCATTAGGGAATTGTAATCTAACTTTAAGTGTCCTACAATTAATGAAAGATGATATGCATGCAACCAATCCATCCAAAGAATAATATCAAAATCCAGCATGTTAAGTTTAACAAAGTCACAAGGCAATATTTTATGCAATATGGACATAGGACTATCTGTATATGCTCTTATGAACTCACCAATTGGGGTGAAACTTCATCAGGTTCACCTAACAATTGGGCACACATATGAAACTTTTTGGCAATAAAAGTATTAATGAAACAAAGAGTGGCACTTGAATCTATCAACGCATACATATCATAATAAAAAATCTTTCACATACTGGCAACAACACCGGGCACCTCATCCACTCCTTACCTTCCTTGGAGAGCATAGCACCTATTTTGCATTGGTGCACTACCTTGTTAGCCTCCCTTTTCGCTTTTACCTACACTAGAACCTTTGCCTTGAGAATGACAATATCTACTCTTATGTTGAGTATATGGACAATCAACAACCTAGTGACCCACTTCACCATTACCAGAGCAAGCATTACAGTTCTTCAAACATGGACCATCATGGTGTCTCCCATATTTTTGGCACCTAGGGTTAGTCGTCCCACCATTGCGACCTTGGAACCTTTGGTTAGATACCCCATCATTAGCAAATCTTTTATTTTGGTCATTGGAGGACCTTTGGCCTTGGAATTTGTGACCTTGTAGAAAATGGCCACCCTTGGCACCTCGAAGGCCACCCTCAAACTTTGGACTCTCTATTTTTTCTCATCGTAAGTTTCTTCCTCTCAAGTTGCTTGGCATATGTCATGGGCCAAGACAAAGTCATGCCTCATGATAGATAGCACCTTATACACCTCATCAATGAACTCTTAGGGATCTTTCTATGCCTTAGACTCATGAAACTCTGAAGGATAATTCATTGTGAAATCTATCACCCTTTAAGCTAGAGTTGGAGCATGAGGAGCTTGGTCCCCTTGTTGAATTGGTTGGTCATAGCATGTGCCAACATAGTGATGGCATTCTGGAACTCATCTTGGGCAACCTTCCATCTTGAGGAGCTTGAGGAGCGGGAGGGGCCAGTTCTTCCTCGGCTATACGGGCTCTCCTTACTCTTGGTAGCGGTATGATCTATAAGAACAAAAGACATTCATTAAGGGGGAAAGCCTTATCTTTACATCTAAAGTAAAACATGGATTATGAAGAAGTAAAACATTTCCTAAAATGCCTCATAGCCTCGTATTCTTAGTTATGGAGTGATTTAAAACCATGAATAAGACTCTAATCAACATGTTATGTTAGATTTTTGAGGACCATTATTTAATGACCCCAAAAAATGCTCGAAAATATGCCTCGAAAGTGCAAAAAAATTGAAATTTTCATATATCTAAAAATCTGTGTGTTATTTTGACAATTTGACTCCATATTCTTATTTAGAGGGAAATATTGAGTGGGGAATGGGTCTCACCCAAATTTTAGATCAACTATAAAAAAATCTAAAATTTTAAAGTGTCAAATTCTAGTGTGTAGTGCGCGTTCTTAGTGCGACACACCTCTGTGTTATTTTTGTCCAGTTTTTATTGTCTGGTCCAAGGCCTTTGGGTCTTAGACCTAAGCCTTTCCACATGTGAAAATACCTATACTTAGCCATATTATCCCCTTATATCATACAAGACATTCCCCAATACTCACTCAAACACTTAGGATTATATTTCTCTAAATTTCAAGTGCCAAAACCCTCTATGGATCTTAAGGATTGCACCCAAGCTTCAAGTTTGTATCTCCAACCTTCATTAAGTCAATCTCCAACCTTCATTAAGTTCATCTCGAAAGCTAAGGTATGTGGACTTGTTTTATGGGTTCCTTTCACCCATGATGCCCAAGCATCCTCTTACCTAAATTTGCATGATTTAAAGTTGATTTACTCATGGGTCCTATTTATTGTGAAAATCACTGCACACTATGTTGGGATTTATCAAATTATGATTGTTTTAGCATATTTTGGGCAATGAATCCAACATCCATTGTAAGATTTGATGAAGGGCTTTGATGTACATTGCTTGAGAGTGTTACCAAGTATCTATTAAAGGTTTTACGTTGAATTTTCTAGCAGGATTTCACTCTTGAGTTGAATGATTTTACACTAGTATTACACACTTGCCAAGTGTTTGATAAAATTCAATTTTAAGGATCTTTAAATTTTGATGATTTATTGGTTGAGTTATGATTCAGGTGAGTCTATGATAATTATGAGCTTTCTAAATATGTGTTTAAATCATGAAAATGTTGAGGATATTGTAGGGCCAGATTAAGCACCTTTTTATAAGATTGTACCTCTTGTGAGCCTTTGATGTTAATGTTATTGCAAGGGATAATGTTGATGATTATCCATTCTTATAATTTAAGTTAATCTCACCATTTGAGATCAATGATTTTAAGAGCTACTCTGCTATGTCTCTACTTTATTGTAACTTATTAAAGTATGATTATCTTATATTCCATAGGATTAGACTTGGCACCAAGTGGACTAAAGGGGAATCCCTAAGTCCTAGAACTACGTGCCACCAAAGGTGAAAGGATTAGAGGCGAGTCCAAATCCTCAAGCGGGTACACTAAACATGAGGGCTTGAGGCAAGTACCTGAGTACAGACTTGAGGCAAGTAACCGAGTCCAAGAACTAGAGGCGAGTACCAGATTAACACAAGGCTTTCGTGGATCCACTTAGTCATTAGTATGTTCACCTTGGCAAGTAACTTCTCCCATTCTTCCGATTTAGGGTTAACATCAGAATTCCAAGTTGTACTTACTTGGTCTTATGTTATGTCGATTGAGGTTTCTTCCCACACTTATATATTATGATCTATATAAGACTAGTGATTTGTAAAATATAATTTACTCAAGCATTGTTCATACATGCCATACTGTTATTATGCTACCTATTGCTTATAATTATGCATTTTGATTATGAGGACTATATCTTGTTGCATTTCATCCCATATACTTAGTACATTCAAATGTACTAACGCATACTTTATGCCTACGTAATCTTACCAAGTAGAAATCGGAGCTCCATCTGATCATCGTCATCCCCCACAGGCTAGACAGGTTGTTCGAGTTAGCTTTTGGTCCATCCTCATGTCTGGGGATAATATGTATCATCTACAAAGTTTATGCTTAGACTACATCTTATACATTTTGGAGTACTTATTGTCATTACTATGAGTGTGAGCCCGGTTTCTTGCCATGGCCCTCGCTCTTATCAAAGGAGTAGAGATGTTGTTGGAAATGTGGTGTATCTATGCTATAAGTTTTGACTCTCTTGTTTCTTGATGTTTATGTTAAGGAAGTTTACCCTTAGTTCTATTTCCCTTTGTTCATGTTTATATCTTATTGTCATTATAATTGCTTCCACGACCAAGGATGTGTAATGATATGCTTTGAGGATGATTTGTAGCCCCTTCAGATTTTGCATTTATAGGTCACATCTAAGCTCTGTGCTTGGGTATTTACAAAGATAGTATCAGAGCATTAGATTGTTAGTTCCTCAAAGTCCAATACAGCACACCGATTAGAGTCTTACACATGGTTGTATAACTATGAGTAGGAGGCTATGAGATATTTTAGAAAATGTTTCCATTCTTTATGTTCTATGTCATGCTATAGAGTTGGAGTAAGTTTTCTCCCCTAACGATTGTTCTTTGCTCTTCTAGTTGATCATGTCGCTTCAAAGAGGAAGTCGAAGGAAGTTAAGTTAAAGGTTTTGATTTATGATGGATCTGAGTTTCACTATTTCTTTCATTATTACTTTTGGTTGCTAGTGGACTTCTTATGTGTCCCGAGTTGTTATATGAACCTTTGGTATCTGTCCTTTTTGTTGAGTGTATTATTGCTAGAAGGTTCATAGTTGTTGATCCGGGTTTGTATTGCATTAAGTCTTGCCTTGTGGCTTGTTGGAGTCTATGTGGTGGATTTGATGTCATATTTGGGATGTAATGGTTGCATGGATGTTGTGTATTCATGGATGGTAGGAGCAGTAGAGTTAGATTTGGATTCCCTAATGAGCCTACGTTTGAGTGGGAGGTTGTCAAGTGGTAGCAAAGGACGTAGGTCCATTTCTTTTCTTAAGGTACAATTAACCCCTAAGGGTTGCATTCATCATCTTGAGAGAGTTAGAGGTGTTAAACCTAAGGTATTTTCTATTGAGATGTTTTCGATAATCAATGAGTTCTTGAGAGTCCTTTCTGATATTTTGAATTTGGGGTAGTGTCTTTTGGTTTGACTAGTGTATTCCATATGCCTATAGGTCTCATGAATAAGATCTTTAGTCCATGCTCTATTAGGTTTATGGTGGTTTTCGCATGATATTTTGTTTCCCTAAGTGAGGAAGTGCATATAAGCCATTTAAGGATAGTACTACAAAGTTTAAGGAAGAAAGATGGATGCTAAATAGGAGAAATAGGAGTTTGGGTTGTAAGAGGTTAGCTTTCTTGGACGTGTGGTGCCGGGTGGTGGTATTAAGGTGAACCCTAGTAAGATGAAATGACCCCAAAAATTGATCGAAAATATACCGCAAAATGCTTGGAATTTTAAATTTCATATATCTCAAAATCTGTTTGCTATTTCAAAAATCCGACTTTATATTCCTGTTCAGGGGTCAAAATTAGGTGAAATAGGGTCTGGCCATGATTTAAGAGCGAAAGATTAGCAATTATGAAATTCCAAGGATGCAATTTCTAGTGGCGAATCCGCATCGCACCACAGTACAAAACGTGGACTGCTTTTTGTTACTCAGTCCAAGACTTCTAAGTCTTGGGCCTAAGTGTTCCCAAATGTGTTTTACCTATACTTAGGTAAATTTAATCCTCATATTATTCAAAACATTTTTCAATACTGACTCAAACACTTAGTCATATTTTCACCCCCAAATTCAAGTCCCGAAACCCTCATCCCAAGCTAAGGTTCTCCTTCAAGGTTCTTCTTCAAGCTTCAAGTCTCCATCTCTAATCTTCACCAAGTTCATCTCTAATCTACGTAATGTGGCTTTCTTTCATGGGTTTCTTTCCCCAATGATACATAAGCCTCCTTTTACTCAAAGTGAATGATTTAAAGTGGGTTTATAAATAGGATTTGATTATTATGAAATTTACTGCA
>JAOTQJ010000102.1:18048098-18064797 GCA_025642045.1 Solanum sejunctum
TATATATATATCATGTGTGAGCTTATCTTGTAGAGTAATTTCTACACTTAGAAAAATTAGAGAAAACTTGAGAGAATAAGCTGAGGTCTCGAGTTGCTACAGTAAAAGGAAAAAAATCTGTTTTTTTGAGTTTTCGATTATTTGACGCTTTAAGCTTGGTACATTGGATCCCCTAAGTGGTGTAGAAGCGTTAGTTGGTCAAGGAAACACTTGGTTCATCGGCTAGGAAGGTTTGGGTCTAGTAAGGAGCTTGAAAGATATATTAATTTCTAGCCTCATTTATGTTAATTAAAGCTTGTGGATGTGTTAATGGTGCGTTATAATGAAGGTAAAAAATGAAAAAAAGTTTAGTTGTTAGTTGAATCTTGAATTTTGAATTTGGGGTTGGAATTGAATACAAGTTGCATATGATGATATATGGATTTATAGTTATGAGTTTATGTTTATTTGTCATGGAAATAGTCTTTGTGGGTTGAAAGAAGTGTTGAAAAAACTATATTAATGTTTGCATGAAGGTTAGCTTGAATTGGAGCCCCATTGAAGGTATAATATTATGTTTTAATGTTGGGGGATTACGTTGGGCGTTGGAGTGACGTACTATAATTCTAGGAGTATATAGGAAGGATTGAATATGGTTGATATGTGTTTGTATAAATGCTGCCCTATTTTGCTAACTATGTCGCAATAGTGTTTTGTGGTATTTTGATGTTGTGATGATATTGGAGAAGATTTATTGATGTTGTAGGTTGTTGTTGTTGTTGACTGATTATTTGAGCTAAGATGAATTTTCGGGCGGCGTATTTTAAGGGAAGATGCTGCCAAAATTTTTATAGAATTTGAAACTAGAAAGTTAGGAGTTAGTTTTGCACGATCTGTTCTCTTTTCCTTGTGTATATAAATTATGCTAGAGATTCATTAATAAACAACACTTTTCATCTTGCATCTCTGCGTTTATATGGTATCAGAGCCAAACTACTCTAACGAGTCCAAGATCTAATTTTTTTCATACATATGGCCACTACTACCTCGTTGCAAATGCCGACTACATCCTTATCCTACAATACCTTGTTCAATTCAATTTGTCTTCCTAGTTGCCCATTAAACTCTCTAGTAGCAATAATTTCAGCGTATGGACAACCCAAATTGCCATGCTCCTTTATGATCATGACCTCTATGGTCATCTTGACGGTAAAAAGTTTCCCCTCTAAAACTGTCACCAGCAATGGACAGTAAACTGCCAACCCTGCTTACAAGGACTATTTTCGTCAGGACAAGCTCATCCAAAATGCCCTCATGGCCTCAGTTGATGTCATAATTGCACCTCTGGTTGCTTATGCAGTCAACTCCAAAGCTGTGTGAGACCAGCTTCACACTTTCTTTATGAACAAATCACAAACTCGCATTTTTGACCTTCGTCACCATCTTAATCGTGTAAGCAAAGACAACAAAAGAAGTCATTGCCACCTCATCGAGACAGCCAAAACACTACTCCAACAAGCATGTCTACTTTCCGATTTTTGGACATTCGCTTGCCATCATGCTTCCTTTCTAATAAACCACCTGCCAAACACCACACTTCATAACAAATCTCTCTTTAAAACTCTCTTTAATGAGACACCAAATTATGGATCTCTTCGTACATTTGGTTATCTATGCTACCCATGGCTTTAACCCTATGCCCAACACAAATTAGAGCCCTATTCCAAACCTTGTGTCTATTTTGTTTTTTTATGTCACTCATCATTGCCATCAGTGTTCTAAATCCACCAGCTCCAAACCTTTTCTCTCCCGGGATGTAAAGATTTTTGAAGATATTTTTCTATTTGATAATCTTTTCTCTTCTTTAAAACAAAGTTTTTCATCTGTCACTTGGGACCATTCTTCAACTCCTCATGAATCAACTGCAGAATATTATTTAAACAACACTACTCCAGATACCATGATGATGCCCCCTATCATCCCGTTGAGGCGAGATACACGTCAAGATACCTGTTCACTTCGTGCCGCTCAAAAGAGGAACCCACAGTTGGATTAATCCACCACTCCTATACGAGGTAATCTTTTTCAACTTACCCTATCTTCCAATACTCCACCATCCCACTTTATATTTCAAAGCCCACCCCCTGCCCTCTCTACTCGTCCTCTATCCCTACATCACCAACCACTAATTACTCAGGTTTATAGACGTCGTCCGAATTTATCACCCATTATAGCAACACAGTCCTTCCATCCCACCGGCACCCTTAGTTTGCCTTTACCCACTAAACCAGTAGCTCAAATTTCACAAATAGACCAAAATTGTGTCATGACTAGGTCATAAAACATCATCAAGTGCTGTAAAATTATTGACTACACCCTCAAATAACCCACCCTACCCAGGCTATACCTCCTATTCCGATAACCCAGAAACAAGCACACAAATTTTCATACTGGAAGAAGCTATGCAGGTTGAGTTTGATGCATTAATACAGAATAAGACCTGAGAGTTGGTTCCACCAGATCACACTCTAAATCTTGTTCGTTGTAAGTGGTTATTTCGAATCAAAATGAAGCCTGCTGGCTCCATTGACAGTTATAAAGTATGGTTGCTTGCAAAAGGGTTCACTCAAAGACCTGGGGTTGATTTTCATAAGATATACAGTCCTGTGGTTAAACCCACAACCATTCGCATTGTCCTTACTATTGCTATACAAAAGAACTGGTCATTACATCAACTGGATGTCAATAATGGTTTTCTCCAAGGAAAGTTTCACGAAGACATATTTATGACACAACCCCCCTGAATTTGAAGATTCAGCTCATACCAATTATGTCTGCCATCTCAAAAAGGCTATCTACGGCCTGTAACAAGCTCCTAAAGCATAGTATGATGCCCTCACCAATTATTTGATCCAAATGGGATTTCACATGTCTGGATCTGATAATTCTCTTTTTGTTCTGAATAATTTGGGAGTCAATATTTATATTTCCATTTATGTAGACGATATCATACTCACGGGCAACAGCGAAGCAATCATTCAGTAAATCATCAACTCTCTTTCTAAAAAATTTTCTCTCAAGTATGTGGGTTTACTACACTATTTCTTAGGTATTGAGGCACATAGGCATGCCTATGTTTTGCTTCTTAGTCAATCTAAATACATACAAAAGATACTAAATGACACTAAGATGCAAAAATGCAAAGGAGTTCAGTTGCCAATGAGTACGTCAGGACTGCTACTGCTGGATGATACAACTCCCAAAACTAATGGCAAAGAATATAGGAGTATACTTGGTCAGCTTTAGTACCTGCCCATTACCCAACCTGACATCACATATGCACTCAACAAGTTAACTCAGTTCAACACCTCTCCCTCCATTATTCATTGGAAAGTCATTAAGTGTATCCTTCTGTGTCTTAATGCCATATCCCACTATGGTATTTGTACTTCCCTGCAACCATCCACCAATATTGATCTATGCCTATGCTAATGCTGATTGGGCAGGTGATATTAATGATCGCCGCTCTATTTTTGGTTACATTGTTTATCTAGGTATAATGCCTATTTCTTGGTGCTCTTGTAAGCAACCTACTGTCTCCCGCTCCTCCACTGAGGCCGAGTATCTGGCGGTTGCTTCAACCTTGTTTGAAATAAACTACATCACTCACTTGCTCAAAGATCTATATATGCCACTCTATGATGCTCCTACTATAATTTATGATAACCTTAGGGTTACCTACATTGCTAAAAATCCAGTACATCATATAAAAATGAGGTATCTTGAAGTTGATCTTCACTTTGTTTGCATCCAAGTCCGCAATAGCCAAGTTAGATTACCCCATATTCACTCTACTGATCAAATTGCAGATCCGTGCACCAAACCATTGTCCAAGGCCATCTTTAAAAATGTGCTTCCAAAGTTGTGTGTCGTCCCCTCACACCCAACTTGAGGGGGGCGTAACAGCACACGTGTTGTGAGCAGTCACTAAGCATTAGGATTTTACGTAATATGAGACTCTTCTAGTACTTTATCTGCTCCTATTTCTTAGGAGTTAGTTTTGCACGATCTGTTCTCTTGCCTTATTTATATAAATTGTACTAGAGATTCATTAATAAACAACACTTTTCATCATGTGTCTCCGCGTTTATATGGTGTAGGCATACAATTATCAATTTCCCCTGCAATTTTTGGACGGAATTCTAGGGTTGCTTGCCTTTGAAAGATGCAGCAAAGACTAGTATCTTGTCAAAACATTAGGTCACATGTCAAGAGGTTGAGTTTGATTATCACCTTTTCAAGTCATTTGCACATTCTCAAGAAGCTAAGACAATCATTTAACAAATCTTATTACTCCATATAGGACCTATATTAAAGCTTAGACTTAGAGGCTCTATCTTGATTAGATTTTCTAAAATTGATTGCTGGATACTCTTCTTGTCAAAAAGAAATGTTGAGGAATTCACTCTTTGTTTAAACTCATGCAACATATATCATTTGGAAGTTCAAAATTGCTTGTTCCACCCTCCACCAGATTTTAAAGGTTTTGTGGACCTGGTTAATCTAGGTCTTCATTATGTCAATTTTCTTCCAGCAAGATCAGCAATCTTATCTCTAGATACTTATTTCTTCAAACATTGAGGTTAAATTGGTGCACTAACTTTGACAACCTTGAATAGATGTTGTTAATCTCAAATGCTTTGAATATAGAGGGACATCAGGTGTTAAAGAAAATAATTAACGCTTTCTCTTACTTTTTAATATTATAGGAAAATCTTAAGAAGAGTTTGGAAGAATCTAAAACCATATAGTTATGTCTTGGAAAGTCTTAGAAGACTCTAGGTATGTAGAATGTTCTAGAGAGAAATACTAATGTGTAATTATTGAGGGCTTATAGAATAAATATTATTTACACTTAAGTCCCTAGAGAATAAATATTATTTACACTTAAATTTCTAGAGAGTAGTACAAATAGAGGGGACACTTCATTTGTAAGGTATCAAGAAATCATTCAAGAAATTGTAAAGCATTTCTCCAAGCATAATAAAAATAAAAGAGGGACAAAGGTTTGAGTTTGTCTACGTAATGTCAGCACTGACGACATATGTAGACAAGACAAAGAAAAATGAGACACCTGACTTATGGAATGTACAACTTGGCCATGTGAGCTATCAGAAGCTGAAGATGATGATAAAAAAGTCTACGATGAAAGGAATTCCACAATTGGAGGTATAAGATGATGTGGTATGTGCGGGATGGCAATACGGTAAGGCTCATCAATTGCCTTACTAGGAATCCACCTTTCGAGCAAAGGCACCACTGAAGCTAGTGCACTCAAACGTCTTTGGACTAGTAAAGCAAAGGTCGCTCTCAGGTCTTAGGTACATAATTACCTTCATTGATGATTTTTCTAGATACACATGGGTGGATTTCATAAAGAAAAAATCATAGGTGCTAGTCAAGTTCAAAGAATACAAGAAGAAAGTGGAGAGCGAAGTTGGTCATCACTTAAGGTGGCTACGTACAGATAATGGAGGAGAGTACACAACCAGAAGAGTTCTCCCAATATCTGCAGGAAAATAGAATTCGATGGCAATTGACTTGTCCATGCACACTTCAGCAAAATGACATCGCTAAAAGAAAGAATTGCCATCTAGCTGAGGTATGTAAAAGCATGCTACATACAAAGAATATGCCACTACACTTTTGGGCAGAATGCATGAAGACAACAGTCTACATAACAAACAGGCTTCCACAAGGGTGAATAAATTTTATCTCATCATATAAGAAGCTATGGAATGTTAAACCCACTGTAAGTCACTTTAAAGATTTGGATGTGTGTGCTACATATTCATCCCATATGAAATGCGTAGTAAGTTTGATAAGAAGGCTATACAATGTATTTTTGTGGGCAATGACAATGAAATAAACGATTAGAAGTGTTGTGATCCAACAACTAGAAAATGCCACATATCAAGAAATGTGGTATTTGATGAGGCATTATCATGGTGGCCATCTCAAGAAATAAGACAACCTGCTTTCGTGAAAATTAAAGAAAAGGTACAACAAAGAGATCAACAAATACAAGGAAAGAAGGAATGATTAGAAATCGAATCCACAGTTGATGCTGAATAAGGATCACTGATAAAGGAGCAAAGCCCTTGGAAGACTAATATACATCAGAAGACTCTAGAAGAAGAGAGGCCAAGCCAATTATAAGAAATGGAACATAGTAAGTCTCCTGAGCCCCAACTAGGGAAATCAACAAGGATAAGTAAGTCAAATCCTAATGTTGCATTATTGGGATTAAGGAGCCAAGCAGTTATGAAGAAGCCACTCAAAGTGAAGAATGGATAAAGGCTACGAATGAAGAGCTACAAGCACTAATGGAGAATGAAATGTGAGAGCTAGTACTGAAGCCCAAAGATGTCAAGCCCATATCGTGCAAATAGGTATACAAGGTGAAAACTAAAGTTGATGGTTCGATAGAAAGGTACAAAGCTCGACTTGAGGCTCGAGGATTCTCTCAAACCTGTGGCTTGGACTATGAGGAAATATTCAACCCAATGGATATGATTACCACGAGATGTGTCCTACTTGCTCTTGCTGCTAGCAAATCTTTAATTTTATGGCAGATGGATGTGAAAAATGCTTTCTTACATGGAGAGCTTGATCGGGTGATTTATATGGAGCAACCTAAAGGATTTGAAATAAAAGATCACCTGCATTATGTGTGTAAACTGAAAAAGGCTTTATACAGGCTGAAGCAAGCACCAAGAGCTTGGTTTGGCAAGATTGCAGAGTTCCCGGTTGATTGCGCTTATCATATGGCACCAGCTGATTCAAGTTTGTTCGTGAAAGCACGTGAAGTAAAAGTTGCTATAGTGCTTGTTTATGTGGATGACTTAATTTTCATTGGGGTTAATGAGCAGGAGGTTCAACGAATAAGATCCAACCTTTCTGTGCATTTTCAAATGAAAGATCTCGGTGAGTGAAATTATTTTCTTGGTCTTGAATTTAAAAACACTAATGAAGGGTTATTGTTGAGTCAACATAAATATGCTCAAGATCATTTGGAAAAGTTTGGGTTGCTAAATTGCAAACCCATGTCAACACCCATCGATATGAATGCTAAACATTGTTTAACTGAAGGAAAGGAGATAGAGGATCCCATAATGTGTAGACAGTTAGTGGGAAGTTTGATTTACTTGACACTCACAAGGCCCGACATCACTTTTGTCGTCGGAGTTGTTAGTCAATACATGTCAAGGCCAAGAAAACCCCACTTGGAAGCAGTAAGGCGAATATTAAGGTATGTAAAAGGCTCTCCTGACTTTGGTTATTTTACAAGAACTGAGCTAGTTGCAAGTTAGTCGGTCACTATGATGTCGACTATGCTGGTGAATATGACACCCGACATTCGACTACAGGATATACATTTAATCTTGGATCAGGTGCAATTTCATGGTGTAGTAAGTGGCTACCTACAACATCATTATCAAGCATCGAAGCGGAATATCGAGCTGCAATGATGGCAGCCCAGGAGAGCACATGGTTGGTCTAACTATTAAAGGATCTGCATCAACCTAATGGTTATTCAGTAAAGTTATATTGTGATAATCTCTCGGCAATTAAACCGGCAGAAAATCCAGTATTCCATGCTAGGACCAAACATGTTGAAGTACACTACCACTTTATTCGAGAAAAGGTATTACATGATGAGATTGATATGAAGCACATTGGAACAGATAATCAAATCACTGATATATTTACAAGGTCCTAAATGGAACAAAGATCGAGGAATTTTGAAGAAGGCTCAAGATGAGTGCAAAATTAGTAATCAGAGAAAGTGCTAATTAAGGTTGAGTATTAAAGAAAATAATTAACACTCTCTTACTTTTTAATATTGTAGGAAAATCTTGAGAAGAGTTTGGAAGAATCTAAAACCATGTAGTTATGTCCTGGAAAGTCTTAAAAGACTCTAGGTATGTAGAATATTCTAGGGAGAATGACTAATGTGTAATTATTGATGGACTTATAGAATAAATATTATTTACACTTAAGTCTCTAGAGAGTAGTATAAATAGAGGGGACACTTCATTTGTAAGGCATCAAGAAATCATCGAAGAAATTGTAAAGCATTTCTCCAAGCATAATAAAAATAAAAGTTTGTTTACTTAGCTTTGTCCTCATTAATCTAACACTCTTACCTACTCATACTCAACGATCAGGGAGGAACTCTTCGATGTGATCAAACACTTAATTGTGATTTATGAAGGAAATTGTCACACCAGTACCTATTGCAATTTGGAACTGCCTAAAGTGCATATGAATAGAAAGCTGACTTATTTAATTCTGATTAGCTGTTTTTGACAAACACATTTCAATTTGGGAAAGCTTTGCCTGAATCCCTTTAGTCGACAGGTAAATATATGAAGGAACTCATAGTTAAGACTAATAAGAGGATGCAAATGATGCAATACTCATATCATGAAAATTTGACAAATCTGAAAACAACAGGAAAATTAATGAAATGAAGGATGCAATACTCAAAAGTTAAAGTAGCTACAGGTTCGCTCGATCTCGCTCGCTTCTTCTCTCTTAATATGTATTTATTTTGATATGAATCAGTTTGTTTTTGTAATTTTTTCTCCAAAATTTGGTAAAATATACAACGAATACAAATGCATAGCAAACCAAAATGTAGCTACGAATTATAATTAGTGAAATTGTAGCTAACGAGTCCTATTTAAGGCCTAATAGTTAGCTATTTTTGAAAGTTGCCCATAAATACAACAACAATAGCAACATACCCAGTGAAATCCCACAAGTGGGGTCTGGAGAGGGTAGATTGTACGCATACTTTATCGCTACCTCATAGAAGTAGAGAAGCTGTTTCCTAAAGCCCTCAGCTCAAAACCCATAAGCAGAAAGAACTAGATATGACAAAATGAAATATAAGGGAAGGGAATAACAGGTGTAACTAACAAAGAATAGCATATGACAATATGTAAATATGATAAAACTAACACACATATGCCAAATAATAATAAAAAAAAAAGTTGCCCATAAATATTGGCTTGAATAGATGTTTTCTGTCACAACTGTGGTATAAATGAGTCAAATTTTTAACTGATGACATAGATGAGCCTTCTTTGGAAATCAGTACTTTATTAGGATTTGATAAGATAAGATCTAGCCTCCTTACATGTACTTATCCATTGAGGTTTTTTAGTCTTAAATAAAAGATCGCAAGACACTCAGTCTAGTTATATAAATTTGGAAGAAAAAAGAAGTTTTTTTCCTTAAAGTTTGATAGCATATTTGAGGCATTTTTTCTCTTTTAAATTAAAGTAACTGACGTTTGAGGGTCACTTTGTGTTTTTCCAATTTTTGTCGCTAAAAGAATCAAGCTTTAAAGGTCAATTTTGTTTAAAAAGAAACTCACATCTTACTCAAGCTCAAGATGCAAAGCCTTTGTCTCTACCCAAGACTCGAGACGAAAACCAACCCTGACCTAGCTAGGACCAACCTAGACTTGATTGTGACATGAAATTTGTGACTTGCAACCTGATCACCAACTCTATCTCGAGATTTGAGCCAAAAATTTGACCTAGGACTCAAGTCTCAAATTTGCTCGAAACCCAGGACTCGAGCACCAGCCTCAAATTTGGCTCGGAACCTAAGACTCAAGCCTTGAGATCCGAGCCCTCACTAATAAAAAAACTAAATCCAGATTTTAGTAAAAAACTTAAATATAGGATAGAATTAGACTAATATTGGGCTAAATTGAAAATTTTAAAAAGATGGGTTATGTTGGATTGAGCTAAAATCAGCCCAATTACATATTATTCCTACTTTTTTTAAATTACAAAAATCCCTTATTTTCTGAGAAACTTGGATACATATATTGCTGCCTTTAATGCTGTTGCGGTAAAAAATGAAAACTAATGGAAGATCTTATACAATTCCATAATTAACGAAAGAGAATAGGGATTGAAAATTAAAGAAAGATTTGGTAGTTGAAAACTTGTTATATTTAAAAAGGAAAAAAAGTAAATCAGAAAGCATAACTTATGGAAAAACATTATTGTTATGGGATTTAATCCGTGGCAAATTGTAACCGTTCAACACAATTCAAAATTTTAATTTTTTCTTCACATTCTTTCGAAAAAAAAACTCTCAATTTTTTAATCAAAGTTGTCGATAAAAGTATACTCAAATAACATGAACCTGTCGATTTTGTTCAGATATTCCAAAATCTGAAAAAGTGTGATAAGGTATGAACGATACAAAAGTGATAGAGTTATTTGTTGGTCAAAGTATTGATTTTGTGAATCTCAAATTAGTCGTTGCAGCTTAATTAGAGATGGATGAGTTGAGCACAAATTGGAAGATTGATACATCATGGAAGGTAATCATATCCAATAATTATTAGGAATGACATATGGGTGAAATCATATGTTGAGATGACGAAATAACTTTTAATGTATCTGCTAAATGATATAACAAATGGAAAGGCCGAAGAGACACAAGGTTTTATGGATCATTCACACTTTTTTACAATGTTCTGTAATCATTTTTTGAATTGTATTTTGGAGATAGATTTATCATGTTACATTACTATTCTGTATCTTATTTAAATTAATAAGTATCGTATTATAGTAGATATGTTAAATAAGTGATTGTTGCACATAAAAATGTTAGATTTCAGATTGATACATTCCTGTATTGTAATCCCGTTGTATCAAATACATTTAGTGAAAATTTTGAATTTATGTGTCATGCCCCAAAAAATTAGTGCATGATATATTACTATTAGTTTGGTTGAGAAATATTGTATTTTATGACTCGCTATGAAATAATTGCATAATTTCATATCACGTATCTTTATTATTGAGCATCAAATGAAATTTAGGAAAAAAATATTGAGTTCAAATTCAAAAAATTCAAAATATGGACATAAAATCAGACTTACATATAATATAATGTTACCTGGTATCACTTTTAGTGCTTTACTTTCTTCTTCTTTTTTCCAAAATTATCATTTTTTTTTTAATGATATAGAATTATCATGAACTTGTAGTAAAGGACGTTCCAAACACACAACATACTCCCATTAAACAAATCAAAGGCAAAATTTCATTACACATAGAAGTGCTTAATTGATCAAAAATATGAAATTAGAATCCAAATTTATCATTGTTTGGTAGAATCAGCAGGCAAAAATGAGAGTTTGTGATTTACAAGATCAAATCCAATATGGAAATTCACCTGTGCCAAGTTTCCATAAATACCAAGACCACCACTTATAATTGTCAAACAAGTTAAATTTTCATCAACTTCTGCAAATTTATTCGTAGGTAACAACTCGATATCAGCATCCGTGAAATGGAACACAATCTTAGGAAAATTGACAACGCTTTTCGTCTTGTAGCATAGTCGAAAAAGATACGAGGAATCTTTTTTCCTCTTCCCTGTCGAGAGATAATATAATAATTAGAGAAAAAATTGCAAGAATATACATTTTTAGACCCAATTTTACCTCTATATGTCAATCTGTAAAAATATTTACAATTTTGTCAAATTTTATTTCACTTCTTTAGCCTTTATATCATATCTTTAGCCTTTATGTCACATTCTTAGTTTTTATTTTTGTTTTTAATTTTTTTTGGCACAGTTTGATAAATAATGATTGACATTTTTGGATAAAGTTAGAGGTTGACACATAGAGGTAAAATTGGGTCTAACAATGTATACTTTTGTAATTGTACACTTAAAAAAATGGCCACGCAATTTAATTTTACCTTTTATCTTGTCCACCAACGTTGATTCCAATTTGTTGTAAAATTCCTCGAGGAGATATGTCCATGTTGTGCCAGAGTCAAATAAAATATTTTTCAAATCTTCATCAGCAACAGTAGAAGAATTTTTGAGTTGTGAAGACTTGAAATACTTCAACTTCTTTTCTCCAACGCTAACACTTTAGAGAGTTAGAAAGAAGAACGTATTGCTAAATTTTCTAATAATGGGAGTTATCACAACGTTAGGCCCCGATACAACTGACTTAGGACCAAAATTAATTTTACTTGTAGCATTGGAAGGAGGAGAAGATGATGATAAAGGATTTGGGACTAAACAATAAGAGAATTTCCCTTGAATTTGGGTATCAAGTTGTTTAATAATAGAGATTTTTGAACCTCCTAATCCAACAAGCCCATCAGCATGATACTTTTCAAAACCAAAAATAACATGTGAAATTGAAATATTTTTGGTTTTGGATATAACTGTGAATGTCTCAGAAGCAATATCACCAATAGTATAAGAACTATCACCATATACCCTCTTATATTCACAAACATTTTTTCTAACACAATATCCACCTCGACCTCCCACAGCCTCACATTCCTTACTATGCCAATCAATGATTTTATAAGTTGAGCTTTCTTGAGGATCCAAAAGGGGTCGAGGTTGCTTAAAACAATGAGTAAAGGCTTGAATTGTATCCATGCCAAGTCAGTCCCAGTGTCAGCAATTGCAAAGGCTTCCCTTGGGGGCATACCGATGGCGAGTTTTATCAATATTCTTCAGAATCTGGAATGATATCTGTTTGAATAGTATCATTGAAAAGTGTGGTGGGATGGATGGAGGATTTTGTAAAGAAAGATGCTCGGAAAAATGAACGGTGAAATGCATCTCGGAGGCATTGAGAAGGAGTGATTGAAGGATTGTAGTAAGGAGAAAGAGCACTATTACGATGGATAAGATCAAGAGTGAATCCATCTAAACCATCATTGGTTTTGGCCTTTCTACAAGAAACTATGGCAAGTTGAGAGAGCCAAAAAGGCTAAAATGGATAAAAGAGAAAAAAAACTTTACCATTCATCATATCTTAGAAGAGTGATTTATGAATAAGAGAAATTGATAATTAGTGTCATTTTATATGGGAAAAAAGAAAAAGGAAAAGAGAAGAAGAAGAGTGATTTATGAATAAGAGAAATTGATAATTAGTGTCATTTTATATGGGAAAAAAGGGAAAAAAGAAGAAGAAGAGTGAATGCATTAATGAAAATTAATTTTGATAAAGGAAAAAATGCACCTAAAGATATCAATTGACTTTGATAAGCAGAAAAAGACATGTAATGTAGAAATTAATAATAAATACAGAATAGGAAATGTAATTATATAAATTAATTGATGTTACCCAATGGTATATAAACTAAAATTTTAGTAATGTACATTGCCATATTTAGGTAGAAAATTTATAAGAATTTCTTTAATTTTCATTTCTTATTTAGCACCTAATGTTTTTTTTTTTTGGTGTGTCCTTAAAAAATTTAATTTTTTTATTATAATTGAGGTTGTGATTATTTCCTCATATGATAAAATGGATAAATGTATTAAAGAAGTAGCAGTACCTTACAGTTAAGATTGTTCATGATTATGGTTTAAAAAAAATTAAATTGAACCGCAATCCGACCAAATTTTGATTATAAAAGTAAAGGTATTCTCAATCTCATTGTTAAACCTAATTGGTGAAAATTTTGGTAAATATATTTTCAACTAACAAGAGCACACAATAACAAGAAAATACATGCACTTTATCACCCAAAACAGTGGTGCAAAGATCAAATTGATTCTATGTATGAGCTTCCCCAAATAACCTTGATAAGCCATGTGTTTTCTTCCAAAAGAAAGGGATGAAAATCTACCCTAACTTTTCTTTTTTCCTGCTACAACGATAGATTTTTTTTTTAAAAAAAAAAAACTGACCGCTTCATTTTTTTGCTTATATTTTTTCTTATTATTATTTGTAAAAGCTATTATGGTTAAAATTATCAATCAACCCTTCATTAAAAGTAAGGGTTATTACAAAAAGGTCTAAAGTAGCTTACGAAAGGGCAAAACAATAATTTTAATAGATAAGCTAAAAAATGATCGACCGAGCCATTACACGATACAAACACAAATATATATACAAAGCTAGTTTTTGGCAACAAAAAGCATGCCACTGATACAGGTGGAGAATGGAAGGATCTAAGAACACCCGATGCTCACCACAAATCTTTGAAGATGACAACAATCACAGGTGGAATCAACGTTGCTGTCTCATGCTAGGTCGTACATCACGAAATAAAATACACAGTATAGGGTGAGTATCAGAATTATGGTACCCAGTAGGCCTCATAGACCAATTGAGTAAGAAAAGTAAATAAAGCAGAGATAAATTAGAATATAACTCCACAAGTGGCTAATCACAAGAACCAGACAAGTATGCAAGTGAATAAGAAAGTAACCAGAACTGGACGACAGTAGTGTTGTGATGTACGCAAGTATAAGGCCCCACAGTCTATGTCTATACTTCAATCGAATCCCTATAAGTCCAGAAGACACATCCGCGCACAATGATAGGGTGATGGGAGGTATATGGGTGTAAGGTTCAATGGCCTCAAGTCTTAACTAATCGCATTACTCAATTATGCACGCGGAATTGAAAATCTAATAGAACAACCTAACTAAACATCTATCCTAGACTATATATCCAAACCTGGCCGCTAACCTAGACTATGACCTAGCCTTCAATCCAAGCTACAGTTAATCATGGCCAAATGATTTGACCTACACTTTAGGCCTCGGACTAGTCCAATATGTCCTCCATCAGTATCGCCTTTAATGATATAGCCTCTACTATATATCCTCTAACTAAAAGTATACAGAATGCAGCTGATCCTTGTTATGCACTTCTTAGTGGGAGGTTATGTGCCCAATTTTCCCTGGTGTCTCATACCGATGAGATGCAATAGGGAAAAAATAATTTTTTCCTCATGTCTCAATCATGGATAGTTGAAAAGAGATCGAATGTCCACAAAAAAAAAATTAAAATTCTTTAAGCCTTCTAAATGTTACATAAATAGAAAATGTAACTTCGAGTTAAATACATGGAACTTTTATGATGGAATTGATAAATTCGATCATGATTGAAGAGAGTGATTCTACATATCTCTCAAGAATTAGAAATTCAATCAACTATTTTGATCGTGTGGAATTTTATAAGGGAAAAAGAAAACAGAATATCCAATAATTTCTTAGGTTTATTCCTAGTATCAGCAGAGTCAAGCAAAGAATTATACTAAGATTATTTAGTCGTTTAATTCCCGAGTAGAAAATAAGAAAGGTCTTCCTTGTCTTTATTTTTATTTTTTTTAATTCAAAGATAACAGAAATTGAACCTACACTTGTGTGAAACTACGTGCTAGGACATTCCAAATACTAAAGACCAAATTTCATTACATAGCAAGTGCTTAATTAATTAAAAATATTGAAATTATTATACAAATTTATCAATGTTTGGTACAATCAGTAGGCAAGAAAGAGAGTTGGTGATTTACAAGATCATATCCAATAAGAAAATTCATCTGAGCCAAGTTTCCATAAATACCACTCCCATGAACAATTGTCAAACAACTCAAATCTTCAATTTTTACAAACACATTCATACGTGACAACTTGATATCAGCATTCGTGAAATGGAACACAATCTTAGGAAAATGGACAATGTTTTTTGTTTCGTAACATATGGGAACCTCTTCCATGGGACTTTTTTTTCTTTTTCCTGTTGAGACATAATATAATAATTAGATATTTAAAAGTGTAGACTTAAAAATAGCCACAAAAATTACTTTTACCTTTAATCATTTTCAGCAAAGCTGATTCAAATTTGTCGTAAAATTTCCTAAGGAGATACGTCAATGTTGTGCCAGAATCGATTAATATATTTCCCAAATCTTCATCAGCAGCAGAAGAATTCACGAATGGTGATGAAGATCTAAACTCGAACTTCTTACCTCCAATGCTAACACTTTCGAGATTTAGATAGTAGAATATATCGATGTCTTTTCGAAATATGGGAGTTGTAAGAGGCCCTGATACAAATGCCTTGGGACCAAAATTAATTTTACTTGAAGTATTTGGTGGACGATAAGGTTGTGTTAAATCATCATTTGGGACTAAAAAATAAGAGAATTTCCCTTGAATTTGTTTATCAAGTTGTTTAATAATAGATAGTTTTGAAGCTCCTAATCCAACAATCCCAGCAGTACGATTGCTAAAAGTGCCACCATTATGATGTCCACAACCAAAAATAACATCTGGAATTGAAATATTTTTTGTTTTGGATGTTGATGATGCAAATGTGAATGTCTCAGAAGCAATATCACCAACACTATGAGAATTATCACCATACAACACCTCATATTCACAAACATTTTTTCCAACGACACAATGTGCATAGCTCACCAGCTCACATTCCTTACTGTTACAACCAATTTTTTTATAGGTCGAGCTTTTTTGAGGATCGAAAAGGGGTAATATTTGTTTAAAACAATGTGTACATGGCTTGCATGGTACCCATGTCAAGTCACTCCCAGTGTCAGCAATTGCAAAGGATTCCCTTGGGGGCATACCGACATCGATTTTCATTAAATAATATCCTTCGTCTGGAATAATCTATGATTGAATAGTGTGATTCATAAAGAAAAATGCTCGGGAGAAAGATCACCGACATGCGTCTCAGAGGCGTTCAGAAGGGGTGAGTGAAGGATTGTAATAGGGAGAAAGAGGAGAATCACGATGGATAAGATCAACAGTGAATCCATCTAAATCATGATTGGTTTTGGACTTTCTACATGAAACTATAGCAAGTTGAGAGAAAGCCAAAAAG
>JAOTQJ010000102.1:18085074-18098906 GCA_025642045.1 Solanum sejunctum
CCGGTGAATTTATAATACACCTCAATCTCAATAATTTTCCCGAATGAGCAATTAACCTCCATTTAGTTAATTACGGGGTCTAACATTTTTTCACTAACTAATATGTTTTAACGATGGAACGTTATATTTTTAATGATCAAAATTAGCCCCTCATTAATTTTGGATTAAAATTTATCTTTAATAATCGAACAAAAATTAGTCATTATTAGTGTATTTATAACGATCGAAAAAAATTTGGTCGCTATACGTATATATAATGACTAAGGAAAAATTGATCACTATAAGTATATTTATAATAACCGAAAAAAATTGATCGCTGTAAGTATATTTATAACGACCGAAAAAATTGATTGCCATAAGTGTATTTATAACGATCGTATTCATTTCCCTTCGTTAAGAAATGATCGTTAACAATTTTTTTTCTTGTAGTGATATCAGAAAATCAGTTAGAACATTAAATAGTAAACTTATTTTCATGAGAAAATAATAAATATGAATTGCATGATTTTTTTAATGGTACGATATATTATCATCCAATGCTGACATTATAAATGTAAACTTATTTTCATGAAAAAACATAAAGATATAAAATTAAATCAAAATATGTCATCATAGTCTAGAAATCGTAAGAAGGGCATTCTTTAGGCGATAAAAAATGTGCTTTATCAATGGCTTCATCATATGAATCCTTAATACTACAATGGAAGTTCGTAAATAATCCCTCTTTACACATTCGTGCCGTTTCCGCCGTAGGCACATCATCATTTGTATTGACCCATTCTTCAATGCATAAACAGTAACAACCTCGTTCTACCGAAGGAGGGTATATTTTACATGTACAATTCACCAATGTCATAGATAATATGATGCAAAATACACAAATATGCTCCAATGTTATCATCCTATCACAAGCTGTCATTTTGTTCATATTTTCTGCAAAACATAAGCAATTATCCAATTAACCACAATTCCAAAAAAAAATAAATTGTATAAACTAAAAATATTTTATGAATAGAAAGTCCACTCGTCTACAAATAATTATTACCACTTCAAATTCATAATTTTTTGAATATTTAAATATGATCAATTAATATTGGTAACTATTACATCTAAAATATATTGGTACTTGCTTCGGTCGAAATTAAGATCCTTCCAATTGTTTTGCTTTTTAAAGAAATTAAAATACACAATTAAAATAACTAACATAATAATTTTGCTATTACTTCTTATAATACACTTTTAGTTGATTAAATAAGTGCCTCCTTTATCGAGAAGAGACAATTGCGTCTAACAAATTTCAAATGTAAAGAATCAAAATTGCTTCTTTTTTTTAAAAAAATATAGAAACATGAATATTAAGAAGCAAAGAAATGCACATAAGCAAGCAAACACAAAAGATAGAAGTTTTTAAAAAGAATCTTGCTCACCTTTTCTTCTAATATTTTGATAGTTATTACATTTAATGAATGAATAACTATTTTATTAATTTTAATTAAAGACCGAAAAATTTCTTATATAGATGAATTATTTTTGGTCTTTCTTCACTCAATCGTTTCAAGAGGGACATTAATGAAGAATAATTAATATGAGGAAAAAGAAACTGCAGACACATTATTCTTTAATGACCAAAAGTGACATTATTACGTTACTACACTCACATATAGGTATTATTTATCACTACTGATAGATGAGAAACTTTTTCTTGTAATAAATGGAAAGAATGAAATAGTAATGTGGATAATAAATAATCTAAAAATAATATAAATGACAAAACATAATTAGGTAAAATAATAGGCGAATAATGATTAATGAATTAGTAGCCATAGAAGTTTCAATAGAAAATAATAAATTGTCCATTACATGTTCTGTCACTGAGTTGTGAGCAATTAAGTTTATGAACATTGATTCCAAAATGAGTAATTAGGCACATGGATTGCTTAACGCTCCCTAGGAAATTGTTCGGAATAGTTGCTAATAAGATTGATATTTTGATGATGCTAAAAACTGATGCTCATTACTTGTAAATTGATAATGAATTTGTTGAGTACGACTTGTGGGCTAGAGATTTAGTTGAAGACTTGAAATAGATTGATTCTTATATCTTGTATATTGAGATGCTTGATTTGAATTGTTATATTTATTGTAATGTGAACTCTACAGATGCACTTTTTTTTGCTCTATGTGAATGTTATGTTGTTGTGCATTCTTGACTGATTTTCACTGATGTATTATGGGGTCGGGCCATACGATTCATGGTAAGAGATACTAATTCATCATGGGGTCAAGCTACATGCTCCGTGACATGAGATATTGATTCATTATAGAGTCGGGCCACACATTCCGTGGCATGAGATACTAATTCACTATAGGGTTGGGCCACGCTCCGTGGCATGAAACATTGATTCATTATGAGGTCAGGCCACATGCTCTATGGCAGGTAATACTGATTATACTGACCCAACCTCCGAGGCAGATATATGGACAGACATGTATCACGATGATTTGATATTGTATCGCATTATTTGCATCCGTGGCATGCACTTTATCTCATATCATTCTATCTTGATATTATTCATTGTGTGATATTTATGACTAGTTTGAAACTGTTTATGACATGAAATATCTATTGTGATATTGGGACTTTGTGTATCAGTCTTTTTAATGCTATTTGATGTATTTTTCTATCTACATATTCTAGTATATTGTATTATGTTAGAACTTTCGTGGGTGCAAGTGTGTAGTTCAGCGGCATGAGGTTGGGATATCAGGAGTATTATGTTCTTTATTGCTATACTTTAAGTTATTTTTCATTTGTTAAGTACCGTGTTATTTGCTGCTCACCCTTGCTACATTTTTGTAGGTTGTGAGCCCGGTCCGTTTTGCTAGACTTCTTCCTTACAAGATCGAGCATTTGGATCACTTGCGAGGTAGTTGCTTGTACCTTCAGCAACATTCAATGATTCCATTTTATGTTTTGTTCTATTTGAGAACCAAACATTGAGTACTCTATATTTGAGAATTAAATTGTAATGGTGTTATTCTTGTTGTGGAAGTCATTTTAAGCAACAAATTCTATTAAAAATATAATTCACGTGAATCATGGGATTCTTTCGTATTTTTGCATTATTACCATATTCATCACCCATGTAGTTATTAATTTAAAAAATAAAATGTGTATATTTTTGTTAAAAAAAAAAGAAAGAAGAAGAGAGATATATACAACCATAATTCTCCATATCAAATTAAACTATAATTATGGAGCATTATTTAGTCAAATGTCTTTGCCATTTTTGAAAATTGCTTTTCCATATAAATATGCTTCTATTATTGACACTGAAACTTAACTCTCTTTACTTCAAACAATTAGTACTTCACATGGGTTAGTCTTAAATCAATTCTTTTAAAGAGGACATCCTATATATTGTTATTACATTAATTAGATATTGACGTTTTGGCAATGAGAGGATGAACCGCGTAAATCCCATAAGGACCACTCTATGTGACATATTATTTTTTAGTGAATTGAGGAATTACCTCTACATGTGATATGCATTAAATGAAAGTTTTTTAAAAATCAACAGTCCGTTAGTGTTATTTACCGTACATTTTTATTTATCACTAATAATAATTTTTTTTCTTTCATTTTTGCAGATGCTGATTTATTTATTATAAAATATAACTGCAGTTCACGCTATTTATGATAACTTACAATTTTATAAAAAAATATTTTGGGCTTCACAATACCTAGTAAGAATTAGTACTAATTTTTTATTATTATTATTTAAGTTATTAGTTCCTTTTGCTCGGAATTTACATTAAAAGAGGAATTCACATGTAATACAACAACAGTTAAATTACACAATAATGAAAGGAGATAATTTTAGAAAGTCTTGTAAGAAGAGAGATGACATAATTCTATATTTTTCATATAGAATACAATTTTTAGATAGTTGTTATGGTTGAGCACTGTTATGTAAGGACACTCCATATGACATCAATAATTTATTTTTGAATTGATGTATTTAATTTAGGACAATTTTCCTTTTAATTTTTTTCATAAATGTTGTAAGTCTATTTGCTAAAACTATATGGGTCAAATGCGTACCTTTTTTTATCTTACCTTCATTCTCTGATAAATCATCCTTAAAAAAAATAAAAATGACTAGGAGGAAAACCTACCTTTATAAATAGAGGTAAACTTATACCTTCTCATTCACTCTTAACATTGTTTGCTTTCTCACTTTGGTTCTCCTCATTTGAGTCCTTCTAAGAAGAGCAATAGTTTCTTCTTGATAACATGTAATATTCATTCACTTGTCTAATTTATTTTAATTATTCTTGTTTTAATTCTACAATTTGTTACTGATGCCATTTGTTTCTGTTTGTGATAGGGTGACAACATTTCTGTTGACTTTGCTAGCAGGATTTTGTACAACTCATGTTCTTGGTGCCCAACATGACTTGTATGTCAATATCACCATACTTGAAAGCGCAACTACTCAAGGCGCGGGTAATTTATACATAAATACATTCTTAATTCATTGAAGAAAACTATAAATCACATAAATATTCATTTGTTCCGACAACAGTATGCCTTGATGGTAGTCCACCAGCATATCATTTGGATAGGGGACATGGTACCGGACTTCGCAGCTGGATTATCTACTTGGATGTTAGTTATTTACTTGCTCAACTAAATTTCTTTTATTAATTTTCATATTTAACAGAACTAATTAATCGTGGTGACTTTGAAAAAATAATTTATATTTATAGGGAGGCGGTTGGTGTAGCGATATCCCCGATTGCCTTTACCGTTCAACTATGTACTTGGGTTCCTCCAAGCATATGGATCCACTAGGTTTTTTCACCGGAATACTTCATAATACTTCTAAACATAATCCAGGTGATACACCCTATTTTATTTATATAAATATATCCTGCTATATGTATGTTCTTTTTTCTTTGTGTATATTTATATATTTTTAACTTAATTCTTCTAACTACGAGCAAACATTGGTAGAGTTTCACAATTGGAACAGGGTGAAAGTGAAGTATTGCGATGGTTCATCTTTCACCGGTGATGTTGAACAAGTTAACCCCGTAAGAAATACAGATACTACACATATATATATTATTAATTCTGTAATGTTTTTTGATTAGATTTGCCGATTAATAATGTACATTAGGAGAACAAATTGTATTTTAGAGGGGCAAGAATATTCAAGGCTATTATGGAAGATCTATGGAGCAAAGGAATGAAACATGCTGAAAATGTAAGAGTAATATCCTATTCAATGAGGTCACTCTCAACCTTATTCTACTGTATCTTCTTCATTGTTCCAATAATTCCTACTTAGCTAAATCTTGAGTATCAAAATACTTCAGGCAATTCTAACAAGAATATCAGCAGGTGGGTTGGCAACAATATTGAACTGCGACAAGTTCAAGTGCCTCCTTCCGGAGAATGCCAGAATTAAGTGCGTTCCGGATGCTGGTTTTTTTATCAATGGGTTAGTTCGTCATTATATGATCTTAAGAAAATGATACTCTACGTCTTTTTTTGGTCATGATTTAACCTTTCAACATATATGCAGGAGGACAATCTTTGGTACTTTAGATATTCAAGAGATGTATCTTAAAATTGTTTATCTACATGTGAGTCACATTTTTTTAAAGTAAGTTTGGTATGGTTAAGAAGTAGATGCAAGTCAAATATGTTCCTCTTTCATTCTCAGGGATCAGTTAAGAGTTTGCCGCCAGCTTGCACATCAGCGATGGAACCGAGTTTGATAATTAGATTTTAAGCTATGAAAAAAAACAATTTTGTTAATTATATTCTATAGTAATATAACTATTTCCCTCTAATTATAACATTGCTTTTCCTTAATTTTATATGGTGCAGTGTTTTTTTTCCTCAGAATGTTATTCCATACGTTCAAACTCCACTTTTCATAATTAACTCAATTTATGATTATTGGCAGGTCAAAGAGACAATTCTAGTCTTTCTCAATTTTAAGAATTTGATTTGTTTCTTTTTTTAGCTTTTATATATAATTCTGTTTAATCAATACTGTTAACTCCAGATTAATATCACTTTGATTCCGGCGTACCTTGATCCTCTACATTTCTGGAACGATTGCATCAAAAGCATAAATAATTGTACATATGGCCAGCATATAATTATTCAAGGTTAACATTTTTGTAATGATAATTAACTAAAATGTATAATGGCTCTTCTTCCCCTTTAATTCTTTTTAGTTTGCTTTGTTTTAATTTAGCTTTTGGAGTGAAGTTCTTGAAGACATTTGAGGGAATACCCCCTTGTTTTACAAGGGGTTATTTCCTCACGTCTTGTTATTCTCATGGTGGAATTCTTTCACCGTGGTTCAGTGCTAGCTCTCCTACATTACTTAATAAGGTAAATATTTGTTTTTCAATCTTATCATATGCATGTTATAATTAGTTTTGATGAGTTGATAGTAAATTTTAATTTCTTGTAATGTTAACATGTGTAGACAATTGGGAAAGCTGCTGCAGATTGGTTCTTTGAGAGAGCAAGGATTAAATATATTGACTCGTACCCTTGCGCTAAAGTTTGCAAGAATTTATCAGTTCCTCAATGAACAGATTTGCAGATGTCGTGTCTCATTGTTGGAGTAAAACAAAAGTTTTTAATGTGTTACACTTAAGTCATACTAGATTTGAATAGATAACTTTCTAATTAGTCACTGTTTAATGTATTTCAATTCAGTGCAGAAGGAGGAAAAAAGGAATTAGTATTGGAGTAAGCTAGAGATGGTGGATTGCTAATGTTTTGGTCGTAATTTAGTAACTAGAAGCACGAGTGCTTCCTTGCTTCTATTGTGAATGGAAATTATTATCCTGCTGTCTCACAACTCTCTTCTTTCCTCTTCTGTCCTTATGATTTCTCCATTACCCACAAACGCAACAAAAGTTTTTTCGGTGTTTCTTGTTAAGCGTCATCGAAGCCGACCAAAATTCACCAAATTACTACAAAAATTCTCTAATCTAACATTAAATTGCATAAAAAAAAATGGATGTATTTTTGTTTGTGAAACAGGTAGAGCAACATTCAAATTAGATAGTTGAGGATGAATCTTGTGTATCTATTCAAAATAAGATTTTGGAATTGGATTTTTGTTCTTTATCATTGGTGGCTACTCAGACTCTTTTAATAATGTCATTGGATACTTTCAGATTCAACATGAGCACGACTATATTTTTGAAGAGTCCAACTGACATAGACTAGTGATATGCAATTGTAGTTGGCCGAGCCATTCAAACAGGAGATAGAATATCCCTTCTTTTTGTGGGTTTTACAGGAGAGTAAAGGTAGAGAAGAACAAAAGGAAGAAGAAATTGAAAGAATTTCACATAATTGGGGAGAGTATATGGAGAGAAGAAGTCATTAGGTTAATTTGATAAAATTGAAATCAATTTATGTGAGATAATATCACGAGATATAGAAGTGACATTTTATTCTTGTTCATTAAGTGAGAAGGAAGGCTTTTCGTATAAGAATAATGTGTTTTGTTGGAATCAATTACATGATGAATCTTATAAAAAAATATTAATATGAAGGGTGATAACAAAAGAAATCAAGCAATCCCAAAATAGGTTTTAAAAAAATCAGAAGAAATAGGGTCTAATAAAGAAGACATGTATAATAAAGACATTGGTGAAGAACTCATGTTATCTCGGCTACAAATTCCATGTCGGTAGAAAGATATTCTTTAAAAAAGGTATTTATTTGAAGTAGAATGGATATATGTGGTCTATTTAATTAACGATGAAGGAATTTATTTTCATGGACGTTTTTCTTAACTCTTTTTCCTTTTTAAAAAAATTATAACTTCCTTAAAGGAACCCTATGTCAAAATTCTCTTGCTTGAGATTATCATGTTGTTATACAAAGTCCATATATCCACTCAAGCACATTCATGATAAGATATTCAATCGATCGAACTTTGAACAATTGTCATGTGGTATACATAGATTTCTTATATATCTTTATAAGTTAGTAACGAGAATCTCTCATTAAAAAGTGAATTAAAGGTTCCTTATACGCTTTTTCACTTGAGTCAGCTACTTTTGAATCGGTTCTCTTCTTTTGTAATAAGGATCAAACTTAGGCTTGTCATGGACAATATTTTGAATGAATAAAATGGGCCCCAGGCCCAAGTTGAATTAAAAATTAATGTATACTTTAGTCATTTAAATTGTGTTAATTATTATGTCAAAAGTTTGTTAATGTTTTTCTGTAACACAGCGTGAAGTAATCGAAATGCCATTAAAATGTAATGGTGCATGCAACACGTCTTCAAAAGCTCTGATGTAAAATTCGAGATCGTGTTTGTGATCGTCGAAAATTAAGTCGAAAAATAGTCTCGACCCGATTTAAGAGCAATCGAAGCAAAAAATAATTTTGCTAATTCTTTCTGAAACAATGTCGATCCGCACCCCTGGTCCGACACGAAAGGGGCACGGAGACACACTTAACATTTTTTTATTTTTTGACGAAAATTGAATTTTTGAAAAGTTGGCGAAAATGTATTGGTCCACGCCTTTGGCGCGACGTGGACCAGTACATCAGTTTTAAACTTTTTCTTTTAAAATTCGGGAAGGGTATTTTGATCATTCTCAACCCATTTTTAAGTCTTAAAACATGTTTTAGAATTTGTTTATTAGCGATAGAGGGTTCAAAGCCCATATTTTTCCTTAAGAAAATGTAAGTTCTGAGAGAAGAAAAGTTGAGGGTTTCAAGCTTGGGTCCAAATTTTTGTTGAGGGTTTGTACAATATTCAATTCCATGCATGTAAAGGATACCTAGAGCATGAAATTGTTCTTCCATGTGCCCCAATATATATGGTAGATTGACAATTTGATGAGTCTTGAGTAGTAATTCTTGAAGAACTTCTTGGACATTATCTTTATTTCTTGAACGTTATCTTTAATTTTCATGTATTGCCTCAAATTGATGATCATCATACCTTTATTTATTGATTATATGCATTATTATATGATTGTATACCTAAATTGCATAATTCTCCTTGTTTAGTACTTCAAGAATGAACTTAGAGGTAATGTCTATAGCTTTGATTGTTTGAACGTATAAATTGTTGGAGTCTGAGACCTGGGATGATATTGATGATTGAACTGATTAAATTAGTGTTCTTAGAGCCTAATGGGACTGAAGCTTAGTTTTGAAGGAATAATCTTACTCCTTGAGTTGATAAATGATGAGTACACTAGGTGTTCTTGCCCGTAGGGGCTGAGTAATAGAACTTCTTGATTGATAGACTTATGAGCATATTTAGTCCCGAGAGGAGTATTAAGCATTGAAAATGAGTAAGAGTGAGACTTACTCGCACTCGATAACTACGTGGTCAGTATAGAATAGGTTGGACAGTGAGAATTGATGTTTCCTTAGTCCCAAAAGAGGACTTGATGTTATTATAAACCCTCTGATATACGCCTACTACCTTGGCAAGGTACTAGGCGGATGTCATAATGGCATCACTTTATTGTACCATCACCGACATATAGGTGGTTGGTTTAGGTCCAAGAAACTCCCAGATAGGTTCCTTAATAAAAGTACTCTGATGTTGATGTGATAGTGTGAGTCTGGATCAACGGTGATGTGATAGAGTTCTATTCCTTACCTTGAGTTGAGGTTGAGGTTGATGAGTTGTTATCGTTTACTTTAGCCCATTTTACATATAGTATATTCCATGTACTGACACCTCTTTGGCGCTATACCATTTTATGATGTAGATTTTGTAAATAGTGAACTTCAGCAACCTAATCATTAAGGTTCACGTATTTCCAGACAGAGACCTGGTGAGTCCTCCCCTGCTTTTGGAGGACATATTTATTCTTTATTATCTATTTTGATATCTTTTATTCTTGATTATGGTAGTCATAGCCTGTCATAGTACCCTTTTAGAGGATAGTTATAGAGGTTTCATAGACACAGATAATTGATTTTTGATGTCGGGATTACTTATTTCCTATTTCTTTTCTATTTTGATACTTCTTTTGTACTTTATAAGATAGATATTGTGATAGCCCATAGATATTCTATTATTCTCTTTATATCTTTTGCACATGATTTGATTGAACGAATGCAATGAGACTAGGTAGTTCGTTTGGGGGGCTAGCAATAGTCTTTGAGTGTCAGTTATGTCTAGGGTACCCTCCCGGGACGTGACAAACTTGGTATTAGAGCACATAATTTGAGTGTCCTAGAGAGTATTTGAAGCCATGTCTAGTAAAGTCTTGTTTATGGGTGTGTTGTGCACTATACTTCATAAGTAGAAGGCTATAGGATATTTGAAAAAGTTACCCTTCTTTGGTGATCTAAATTCTTGTGATAGAGTTTAACTCTATAGAAATATTATTTTAACTCGTGCATTATACATTTACAAAAAAATTGTCAAAGAGAACAACTACTCAAAGAGATGCACCAGCCCCAGCTACTATGAATGCTCAACCAGAGGTACCGATTCAGCTAGAGGCTAGGAGAAGGGGATGCCCCGCTAGGACTGTTGAGGTCCCATAGGCTCCCCCGGCTCACCAGGGAGGGATAACTGTGAAATAGTATAGCTTCAAGTTCATCAAGCTGTCCAGGTATGCTTTAGAGATGGTGGCAGATATGAGGGCAAGGATGAAGAAGTTCGCGTCTGGTTTGGGCAGACATGTGCAGAAAGAATGTAAGGCAACACTATTGATTCCTGGAATGAATATCTCCAGAATTATGGTGTATGCTCAGCAGATAGAGAAGGATATGAGGAAAGATAGAGAGGAGCAAATGAACAGGAAGGCAAAATCAACTAGGCATGAGCCTAGCTAGCAGAGGCAGAATAAAGGTGACAAGTCGTAGTTCCAAAAGAGATCATCTTATCGTGTACTTTTGCAGCGAGTGCACCCATTTAGCCAAATAGGTATGATCAGAATTCTATGCCTTAAGGCGCCCAATCTCAAGCCAGTGTGACCTAAGGCCCGAAGAGAAGCCATTCAGTGCCAATTGTGGGAATCTTTATTCGGGGAGGTACCATCTGGGAATGGATGCTTATTTCTTGTATAGGCAAGCAGGTTATTTTCAGCATGAGTGCTTAAAGAAAAGATGAGGTGAAGAGAGCAATAAGGTACAAACCTCTGCAGCATGCGTAGCTTTTAGTCAACAGAAGGGTAATACAACTATTGGTACAAGAGGCGGGATGAACCGCCTTTATGCTATGGGTAATCGATAGGAGCAAGAGGTTGCATAAGATGTTATCATGGGTATGCTTCTAGTCTTTTATTTTGATTGTTATGTATTGCTTGATCCAGGTGACACCTTTTCCTTTGTGACCCCTTATGTGACTAATACGTTTGGGTTTCTTCCAGAGTATTTGCTTGGACATTTTGTTGTTTCTACTCCTACTGGTGAGTCTATCTTAGCTAAGAGAGTCTTCATGGATTTGTAGTATCTACATATCATAAATATACCTTAGTGGACTTGGTAGAATTAAAGATGGTTGACTTTGATGTGATACTTAACATGAATTGGCTTTATGCCTGTTATGCTTCTATTGACTATAGAACCTGGATTGTTAAGTTTCAATTTCTTAATGATCCTATCTTAGAGTTGAGAGGTAGTTCTGTTTCCCCTAAGGGCAAATTCATCTCTTATCATAGAGCTAGAAACCTAATCTCCAAAGGTTGCATTTACCACCTCGTGCGAGTCAAGTCTGATGATATCGAATCTACAACTCTTGAGTCAATCCCTATTGTAAATGAGTTTACTGAGGTGTTCTTGGATGATCTTCCTGGAGTCCCTCCTAGTAGGAAGATTGACTTTGGGATTGATGTTCTTCCCGAAACCAAACCTATTTCAGTTCCACCTTATAGAATACCTCTCGCAAAGTTGAAAGAATTGAAAGAATAGTTGAAAGTCTTGCTAGAGAAAGGGTTCATTAGGTCTAGTGTCTCACCTTAAGGTGCTCCTGTCCTATTCATGCATAAGAAAGATAGGTCTTTCAGAATGTGTATATACTACCAGCAGCTGAACAAGATCACTATAAAGAACAAATATCCTCTTCCCAAGATAGATGATCTATTTGACCAACTTTAGGGTGCTACGTATTTCTCCAAGATAGACCTCATATCGAGTTATCATCAGTTGAAGGTGAGGGAAAGTAATATCCTAAAGACAGTCTTTAGGACACGGTATGGCCACTTTGAGTTCTTGATCATGTCCTTCGAGTTGACAAATGCACCTGCAGCTTTCATGGATTTGATGAACAGGGTATTTAGACCATATATTTATATGTTTGTGACTATTTTTATCGATAATATTCTGGTATATTCTAAGGATGAGGATGAGCATGCTAATCACCTTAAGAGTGGTTTTGGAAATGCTCAAAGATCATGAGTTGTATGCAAAATTCTCAAAGTGTGAGTTTTGGCTCAAGTCCATGGCCTTCTTGGGCTACGTTATTTCAGAAGAAGGTATTCGGGTAGATACGCAGAAAATTAAAGCGATTAAGAACTAGCAAAGATCAACTTCTCCAACAGAAATAAAAAGGTTCTTGGGTTTAGCACGCTACTATCGTAGATTTGTTGAAAGTTCTGTTCTCTGTCAGCCTCATTGACTAAGCTAACTTAGAAAAAGGCCAAGTTTTAGTGGTCTGAGGCATATGAAAAGAGTTTTTAGGAGTTGAAGACTAGATTAACTATAACACTAGTGTTAACCTTACTAGACGGGATGGGGACTTTGTGATATATTGTGATGCATCCTAAGTGGGATTGGGTTGTATGCTTATACAGAGAGGAAAGGTGAAAGTTTATGCTTCTATGCAGAGAAGAACTATTTGATTCATGATCTTGAGTTGGTAGCAGTGGTGTTCGCACTTAAAATCTGGCATCACTACTTGTATGGAGTACATGTAGACATGTTCAATGATCACAAGAGCTTACAGTACATGTTCAGACAGAAAAAGCTCAACCTGCGGTAGAGATGATGGTTGGAGTTGCTTAAGGATTATGAAATGAGAATTCTCTACCACCTAGGTAAGGCTAACATTATTGCTAATACTCTTAGCAGGATGTCTATAGGTAGCACTGTTCAAGTGGAGGAAGGAAAAAAGAGAACTAGCAGAGGAAGTGCATAAATTGGCTTGACTGGGAGTGCAACTTGAGGAGAACAATGAAAGTGGGGTCAATGTTCAGGATGGGTCTGTTTCATCCTTAGTGTCAAAAGTGAAGGAAAAGCAAGACAAGGACTCCATTTTATTCCAATTTAAAGAAGTGGTTCACAAGCAAAAGGTGATGGTTTTCTCCAAAGGGGAAGATGGGGCGTTGAGATACCAGGGTAGATTGTGTGCACCCGATATTGATGAAGTATGAGACAGGATCATGGTTGAGGCTCATACTCAAGATATTCCATCCATCCTAATTCCACCGAGAGGTACCATGACTCGAAAGAAGTTTATTGGTGGAATATGATGCAGAAAGACATTGTTGAGTTTGTCTCTAGGTTCCCCAATTGTCAACAGGTTAAGGTGGAACACCAAAATCGTGTGGATTAGCTTAGAACTTTAAAATTCCTGAGTGTAAGTGGGAGATGATCAATATGTATTTCATTACCGATTTACTAAGATCCAGAAAGCAACATGATTCGATATGGGTAATTGTTGACAAGATGACTAAATCAACCCACTTTTTGGTAGTTAAGACATCTAATACAACTGACGAGTATGCCCAACTATACATTCGATAGATTATGAGGTTACATCTTGTCCATCTTCTCGGATAGAGAAGCTCAATTC
>JAOTQJ010000102.1:18119711-18135827 GCA_025642045.1 Solanum sejunctum
ACCTGCCAAGAATCATAAATTGAGTTGATTATAAAAAGTGGAGTCCGAATGTATGGAACAACATTTTGAGGGAAAAAACACTGCACCATATAAAATTAAGAGTAATGTTATAATAGAGGCAAATAGCTACACTATTATACATTTAATTAAAGAAAATTATTTTTATTTAAAAAGCTTAAATCTCATTACCAAACTTGATTCCATTGCAGACGTGCAAGCTGAGGGCAGATTCTTAGTTGATCCCTGAGAAGTAGGGAAAAAAACTATTATATGTCAGTATAAAGCAAAATGTTAACTTTCTTTCTATTTACTAACTAAGCATACCAAAATTAGGTAAAAAAAAAAAAAAGGAATGAGACGCACATGTAAGTTAACAATACTTTGATACATCTCTTGAATATTTGAAGTACCATTAATTGTCTTCCTGCATATAAATCATAAACGTGCCAAGAAGATCGAATTTAACCTAACAAAGTTAATAGAAGGTCTAGTTTAACAAGTTATATATGTAAATATGGAAAGAGCATACCCATTGATAAAGAATCCAGCATTAGCAACACATTTTACTCTGGTACTTTCTGGAAGGAGGCTTTTGAACTTGTCACAGTTCAAAATTGTTGCTAATCCTCCTGCTGATGTTCCAGTTAGAATTGCCTAACAATATTTTGATATTCAAGATTTAGCCAAGTTGGATAAAAAGAAGAAATAGTAAAATAAGGTAGTAATACATATGTCAGTTATGAACTCCTAACTACTTAGGAACATAAAGCTAGATATATAGTGACTTCATTCAATAGGAAATTCTTACATTTTCAGCATCTTTCATTCCCCTGCTCCATAAATCTTTCATAATAGCCTTAAATATTTTTGCCCCTCGAAAATACAACTTTTTCTCCTAATGTACATATCATTTGGCAAATTTAATCAGAAAAAAGTACGGGATTGATAATATATTTAAGGATATATATACATGTGTAGTATCTATCTATACATATATATTTCTTACAGGGTGAACTTGTTCAACATCACCAGTAAAAGATGAACCATCACAGTACTTCACCTTCACCCTATTCCAATTATGAAAATCTATGAAATTCCAACATTGTTTGCAGTTAGAAGAATCGTAAAAATTTTACATATGAACACAAAAAGAAAAAAAGAAAAATAATATATGAGCTTCTTCACCTGAATTTTGCTCGGGAGTATTATGAAGTATCCCACTGAAAAGACGTTGTCGTCGATGCATTTTTGTGCTAGAACCTAAGAACATAGTTGAACAATCAAGACATTCTGTGATGTTGCTGCACCAACCGCCTCCCTATAAATATGAATTATTTCTCCACAATTAATTTAATGATTGACTAATTAGTTATGTTGAATATGAAAATTAATTAAGAAGAAGTATATGAAAGAATTAATTAAATAGTAGTAACTAACCTCCAAGTAGATAATCCAATTACGAAGTCCGGTACCATGTCCCCTATCCAGATGATATGCTGGTGGACTTCCATCGAGACATACTATTGAAAAATTAAAACAAATAAATATTTAGTTTTCTATGAGGAAGTAAGAGTATATTTATCTACAACTAGTTAGATATATATTATTTACCCGCGCCTTGGACAGTTGCGTTATGGAGTATTGTTATATCAATGTACAAATCATCTCCAGTGCAAAGGACATGAGTTGTACAAAGTAGTGCTATCAAAGCCAAAAGAAATGTTTTCGTCCTACAAGGCGTCATTACAAAGAAGAGAGAAAATAATGAAAATATTAATAAATATTGTTATCAGAAAGAAATTTGAACTTCTTAAAATGCATAAGAGTATATTGCAGAAGAAGTAGATGTGAATGAGAACTATAAATTCACCTCTATTTAATTAAAAAAAATATAGAGATAATTCTTGTTCAAACGACTAATTAAGTGTTTCCTTCTTAAGACTCATTTGAATTCTTAATTTGAATGAAATTATAATAAGAGACACATAAAAAAAAAAAAAACCCGAAGAAATGTCATCAATTATTTTCTCCAATGTATTTTGCTTTTTGCCCATCCAAAAATTCATTTCTACTCCAAAAAGGTGGGCTTATTAAGTGCATAAGAAAATGTAAACGCTTTGAAAGATTAATTCTAAGAAAATATTTTTAAAGCATTTATCAGATAAAGGCAACTATTATGGAAAAGATAATTAATATATATATTTTTTTCATTTATGAAACTTACTTATTTTTGAACAAATTAAAAAGATTATTAGAAAATCACTTGGCAGAAAACAGAGGGAGTACCTCTTGTTATTTTTATTAGATTTGAACTTATATTCATCTTGCAAATTTGGATGTGTATTGTCTTATGTTAAACACTGAGTATGATAGCGTGAAACATTAATGAAATTACAAATTTAAATCTTAAAAAGATAAATTTATGTGGGATATATGCGACAATTTTTCACATACATGCGTTCCAATTATTTATATAAGTTAATTGGAATACAAATATAATTACTTTCATCAATATTTCTCATTTTACAAAGGCAATTTCTTCAAAATTTATCATGTTAAAAATCATTTTTAACACAGTGCAAAAAAATATGTATTCAAATACGGGTGATAAGTTTGTTGAACGATCAAAATAATTTGAGATGTTGCTGCTAGAAATTTACATAAATATTTATATTATTCATTGATTAACCTATTCTCTTATCCATGTAAAAAATGAACAGATCAAATATTTTGTCTATTATATATCATACATAACCTTTGAAGATTAAAGAAAAAGCGTAACATGTAGTTATATATTGCAAAGGTGCGGCGAAGAAACCTATTTCAACAAGAAGGAAATACTTACAAACTCCCCATGTGAATTAATAACTTTGGTTATTAAACGAAATTGAGTAAAGCTCAATTTCGATAAATATTTGGAAAAATAATAATCATGTGAATGAATCAAGAGTGAGATTTAAAGAAAAAAATACCCAAAATGATATTTATAATTTTAATTATGAGGATTAAGGGTTGATAACCACAACACTTTTCACAGAAATCGGAGGAGTTACTTAAACCTCCGCAATTTGATGCAATTTAGGGGGTTTATGTTAACCTCACAATAAAACCTCCTCAATTTAAGGTTTTCTTTTTAAATGTTCCCTTTATTAATTAAGGGGAAAATTAGCAATCACAAAATTCATGCAATAAAATCATTTATCTATCTATCTATTTATGTATGTCCTTAGAAATATTATTTGAATTTTTTGCCATTCTTTAAAAGACTTATTTTTAGATAAAATCATCTTTTTTTCCGAAATGAGTAAGAGTGAGTCTCATTCACATTCATTACCTACGTTGGCCCAGCGTAGGAGAGGATTGAACCATTACATCTCATGGTCCCCCTCTCGAGTTTATATCCTTGAAACAACAGAGGATGGTTGAGTTCAGATTCCTTATGGATCATACTCGTTCCTTACTTGACAAGTACAGAATAACTGTGGCAATATCAGCGTGATTGTTGTATAACCACTGGCTCATAAGTGGTTGTTATCGGTTAAGAGAAACTCCCCAAAAGTTCCTACATTGAGTACTCTGAGTCGAGAAGATGAGTTGAGATGAGTCCTTCTAAGATGAATCTGATTTGATCGATGAGTTGATGAGTTGATGGATCATTTGTCTATTCTTTATTCTTGCTGTAGATATACATTTGATATATTGATTGACTTTCATATTGAGTTTATGTTTCTATATTGTTCTACCTATTTTGGTTTCATTCAGCTATTTTACATACCATACATTTCATGTACTGACGCTACTCTGACGCTGTATCATTTTATGATGTAGATACATGGGATAGAGATCATTAGCAGGCATACCATTGAAGATCTTTGGACATTCAGTGAATTGGTGAGTCTCCCCTACTTCGGAGGATTCATTACTTTATTTTCATCTTGCTTTAGAGTTAGATTTGCTTAACTTTTTTTTTGATTGAGGTAGTCATGGGTCTATCATTGACACTGCCTGATAGTGATAGAGGCTTCATATATAGACTAGAGTCGAATATTGATGTTAAGACTTGTTGAGCTAGTTTCTTTCTACTAGCCTTTTTATTTATAATATTACTTTTTTAGGCTAAATGAGATGTGCTCACTGCTTTCTTTAGTCTTCCATTGATTTCTTGAGTTTATTGATTGAATGAATGTGATGAAGCTAAGTGCTTTGATTGGGGACTAGCAATAGTCTCTAAATAGTTACGTGTTGAGTCCCCCTCCCCTCGCCCCCGGGGCATGACATTCATTTTAATCGACTTTCTAGTATTGTTTGGTCTTGGTTAATAAGGGGTTTTCGTTCTTTATCACACAAATTATTGCTTCATCACATGCTCACTTTTCTTTAAATGAAAATTTTCGAATGTTATGTCCTCAAAGTACATTATTAGGTATGAATTTAGATGAGTCAAGTGAATATCTATAAACATATAAAGATTATTTATTATGAATTAAAGAATAGTGGTGATGTACGAGAGTTTGTTGTTTTGTATGAAACCAATGTTACGATTAGGGCATATATATGGAACTAGTCATAAAGAAAAATGGAAGTTCATACCATTGTTTGGTTTATAAATAAACTATACAACATTTTAGATAATGGAAAATAAATTATATTTTCCTTCTTGAAATATAGAATATTCATACTGAGATAATTGATTATTTAGTGCTTAATCTGAAGAAATAATATTATTTAACCATGAGAAAGAAAGAAATGTTTTTCTTCACATATTGATCTTTAACACCCAAACCCCATCCCTCATCATGTTCTTATTGTTCCCACGACTAATAAAGTTCTCTTTTTAAGAGTCATTTCAATTCTTAATTTGGAAGTCTTTTTTAATTTTTTTTTTTTGGAAATTAAACAAGTATTCTTGATCTTATATAAAAAAATATTTAACAAACAAATTATTAATCTTTTAAAGTCTTTCTGGATAAAAAAAACCTCATCGCTTAAAATCTTTACGTAACAGTGACTAAGCATTCCATTTTAGGGACCGATAATGTGGCCCCTCAAAGTGATTTAGAGACCAAAAAATTATTGGCTGCAATATCTATTAAGGGCCAGTTCAAAAATCACGGGGTTATTGACTTTTAGAGACAGACCCTATAAGAAAGGGTGACAATCAAATTTCGCCGACACTATTAACTTTTAAGAACCAGAATTAGATTGTTAGGGACCAAAATTTTGGTCTTTAAAGATCATTCTATAGTTATATTTTTTATTATTAGTGCTGAAAACATTATTATGTCTTACACCTTGTAAAAATCTTTTTAAGTGGAATGAATAGACCATTAAATTTTTTAATATTTTATCTTCTTTTGTAGGAAGACTAGGTCATTCTATTAGTATGTTCTTTAGTGGTAGTCATTTTAGAAATGATGTTGTTTCTTTGCTCCATGTATATATGTGATCATTCTGCTCATTTCAAAAAAATATAAGAAACTAAAAACCTAGAGAAAATATTTATAGAGAGTTCTTAAGTTTTGAGAGTCTATTAATTTGAAAGGGAGGTGTTTTATTGTATAGAGTTAAGACTCAACTTTTACTCAGAGTTGTTGAATTACATATTGTGTAAAAAAGATAGTTGTATCTTGGAGGGAACAAGTCAACGTGAATATTACTAGACCGGTTATTCATGCCTCAGTCGGAAAAATTTTATTTTTTCAATTGTAATTTGTAATACTAATTTTGTAATATTTTTACCATCAATTTTAAGGAGATTCGTCATGGCTATAATTGAAAAAATTATGAATATCAAAATGGGAGATCTCAACAAGCCGTTTCGATTCAATGGTAACATTTCAAGAGGTGAAAGGGTAAAGTACTTTTTTATTTGATCTTCTCAATGTCTCTTATGTTATCACCACTATGAATAATGATGAACACATTGTTCATCAAGAGAAATGCGATAAATATAATGATTACTCCTATAAATATCGATATAATCTTCTTAATTGTCTATTTGATAATTTTTATAATTATTATGATAGAACTTACTCTAGTGCAAAGAAAATTTGGAAAGCCTTGCAGAGTAAGTATGATACCGAGAAGGCGGGAGTGAAAAAATATGCAGCTAGCCCATTTTTTCGATTTCAAATTAGGACAACAAATCAGTAGTACATCAAGCTCAAGACTTCACTGTGATTATTGAAGAGCTTAGATCCGAAGGGATCAAAGTCGGGGATAACCTTATTGTTTGTGGCATAATTGATAAACTTCCACCTTCTTGTGAAGGAATTTTTAAAAACAATGCGCCACAAATAAAAGGAAACCTCTCTTGAGTAGCTGATTATGAAAATCCGCATGGAGGAGGAGGCAAGGGGCTAAGATGAACTTTTGAAGTTAGGAGAAACCAACATCTCATCGAAGGTAAATTTAGTTACTTCGAATAATTGTAATCCTGATTCTAATGAAAATGCTCATATTAAGCCTAAGAGAAAAAAAGTTAAGAAAAAAATATGGTATATCTCCCAAGAAAAATAATGGTGAAAATAATCAAGCACAAAATCAATAATCTCAAGAAAGAGGACTGTGTTTTGTCTGTCGCAAGAGTGGGCATGTTGCTCAATTTTGCAGATACAGAAAATGTGGGCCTACACCACAGGCAAACTGTCACGACCTGAAAATGGGTGTGATGACACTCGTCTTTTCTCACCAAGACAAGTCAGCCTACAACCCAGCTATAACATTAAAATGCGAAATTATAATAAAAAATAAAAGTTTAATTTAATGGAGTCCCCCAAAACCTAGTTGTCACGTGCACAAACTTCTAATGTATTAGAACATATTCAAAAGAAAATACAAATATCAAATGATATTGTCTCTAGGATAGAACGAAATTATAAATAGGAGTAAGAAGTCAGCTGGGATGGCAAACAACTACCTCTCATAATCTCCGCAGAAAATCTCGATCAAGGAAAAGTGGAGAGTATATCATGATGATCCGGGCTCGCAACCTACAAAATTTGTTGTAGCAAGGGGGTGAGTACCAAACACACAGTACTCAGCAAGTGAACTACTAAATACAAAATTAAATAATATAGAATACATGTACCCCAAACACTTCAACCAAACCCTCACAACTAAAACCTGCATAAAATCAATCCAGCATAACAGTTCACAATGTACATAGCAAATACCACAACAACTATTATATATCAACAACACCAGGGAACAAATGCATCTATCACAAGTTTCACAAGACACTCCCATATTTATAAATGATAATGGGATGTGATGTAATGCAATGCAATGTTACGTAGAATAATGCATGTCTGTCCTAGTAATACACATCTGCTGATCATAAACATGCCTTAGACAGAACCCATGGGGGCCACATATGGACCATGTATCCATCGCAGCGTGCGACACACCCTCGAATTATAGTATCCTTCGCGGTGTGTGACACGATCCTCGAATCATAGTATCCGTCATGGCGTGCGACACAACCCTCAAATTATAGTGTCCTCTTTAATTTTCATTCTTTTTCACTAGCCGAAACTATTTTTCTTCGGCTTTTTATTTCTTTTCTTGGATAATTTAGCAAACACATAGTAAATGCACAATAATCATGTTCATGAAAATAAAATATACAAGATGCCCATACAAGTTCATACATCTCAAAAATCAAGAATTGGTAGTTTAATACCACAAGTGTTGCCATATCCTCAATCTCAATATCCTCCCACAGGAAGCACAAGATTCTATATACTTATAAAAGTTAAGAAATTCACTTGCCTTTGCCAAAGACAATCAAGCAAGCATTTGAGTCTTCCCTTCCGAATGAAATTCGTAACACCACGATCTAGTCACATAAATTATTACACCTCAACTTAACTTTTATCCATAAATTCATCATAATAATATTTTCATAATAAAGTACTTAAAAATACACAAAAATAAATTCTTTTATATAAAATATCTTATTATAAAAGATTTAGGAAAATAAGAGTACTTACAAGAATAAAATTGTCGAAACTCTACACAATTAAAACACTCCCTTCTTAAAATATTTAGCACTCTTATTATTATTATTATTATTATTATCATCATCATCATCATCATCATTATCATCATCATCATCATTATTTTTCTATTGATTTTTGCCTTCTGTGAGAGTAAATGAGTAGAATACTCAAAACATATATATAGGCAATGCATGTCTTGTAAGATTGGAGAAATATGGGATGATTAAACAATTTAAGTGAGAAAGTTGAGAATTTAGGTCAATTCTTATAACAAGTGCACCACTAGGCTTTAAATGGAGCATTAAAAGAAATAATGGAGCAGTAATGGGGCACTAAAGAACAATGGAGCATTATAATAATAAAAAAAAGATGGAGGAAAAGGTCATTACACAAACTTTATCGAAGAATCTTTTGTGGCGATTATTACAGACATATTTATGGTTGAAAATGTTGATGGATAGTGGATTAATTCTTGTGCATATCGTCATGTTTGTTATAACAAAGGCTGATTTAAAAAATATACTCCTTTTGAAGAACCCAAAACCATCATGCTTGGTGATTCTCGTACTACTTCAAGTGCTTGAAATGAGAGATATCGAATTGTGTTTTACCTTTGGAAGGGTATTAATTTTGAAATATGTACTTTTTACTTCTTTCATGAGAAAAAATTTGATATCTAATTTTCTTCTTAGCAAAACAGGCTTTAAACAGATTATTGAATCTAATCAATATGTAATTTTGAAGAAGGATATTTTTATGGAAAGGAGATATGCATGTGATGGGATGTTCAGATTGACTAATAAAGCTTTTGCTTTTGTTTATATGCTTTCCTCTACTAATATTTGACATGTTCGTTTTTGTCATATAAATGATAGATATGTGAGAATCATGAGTAGTTTAGGATTAATCCCAATGGTTAAAAAGGATTTTGAAAAGTGTGGGGCTTGTAACAAAGCCAAAATCCCTAAAAGGACTCATTTTCAAATTGAAAGAAAAACTGATTTATTAGAATTAATTACTCTAATATTTTTGAACTTGGAGGAATTTTAACTCGTGGAGGAATATATATTTTATCACTTTTACGATTATTTTTCTAAGTTTACATTTGTTTACTTAATGAAAAATAAAAGTGATGTTTTTGAGTATTTTAAAATCTATCTCCATGAGGTTGAAAATCAATTTGTAAGAAAAATAAAAAGAATTAGAAGTGATAGAGGCTGTAAATACGAGTCAAATGAATTGGAATAATTCATGAAACTACTTATTCTCTTGCATCTAATGGTGTAGTGAAAGAAAAAATAGAACTTTGATTGAATTACCTAATGTCATGCTTATTGAGTCAAGTGTACCTTTAAATTTTTGGGGTGAAGCTACTTTTGACTGCTTGTTATGTGTTAAATCGTGTGTCTCATAAAAAGTTTAAACTAACACCTTTTGAATTGTGGAAAGGACATAAACTATCTAAGAGTTTGTGAGGCTAATGGATCCTAAGATTACAAAGTTGAGTAAGAAAGTTACTATTTATGCTTTTCTTGGTTATGCTTCAAACAGTATAACCTACATATTTTTTAACCTTGAAGATAATATTGTGATAGAATCAAATGATGCTATTTTTCATGAAAATAAATTCTTTTTGATTCTAAAAATAGTGGGAGTCACAGGATTGAACAAAATATTTTGTCACTACCTTGTTCTTCTACTTCTAATTTAAATAATATAAGTATAAATGATGATTTTGAGTCAAGAAGAAGTAAAAGAGCTTGAGTAGAAAAATATTTTTGTCCTGATTTTTATGTTTATAATGTTGAAAATGACCCTCTCACTTTAAAAGAAATTTTATCTTCACATGATGCTATTTTTTGAAAGGAGACTTTAAATGATGAAATAAAATTACCAATTTCTAATAAAACTTGAAAGTTAGTTGATTTATCACCTGGTTGTAAAACAATTGGTTGCAAGTGGATCTTATAAAAAAAGTTAAAATCGGATGAGTTAATTGATAAATATAAGGCTAGACTAGTTGCAAAAGGTTTTAAGCAACTTGAAGGCCTAGAGTTTTTTGACATTTTTTCTTCGATAACGAGAATTATATCAATTAGACTTTTAATTGTTATGGCTGCAATTTTTGACTTGCAAATTCATCAAATAGATGTACAAACTGCTTTTTTAAATGGAGACCTAAATGAGAGATTTATATGGAACAATCCGAGGATTTTTTTTTAAGCAGGTCAAGAAAGCAAAGTATGTCAACTTTCTAAATCTTTGTATGACTTGAAACAGACACCAAAGCAATGACATGAAAAGTTTGATTCCTACATGATTGAAAATGGGTTTAAAACAGATGAGTATGATAAGTGCATATATCTTTAGTCTTGGAATAATTCACATGTTATTATTTGCCTATATGTTGATGATTTATTGATCTTTTGCTCTAATATGAATGTTACTGATGAAAAAAAAAGTATTCGTAGAAGCTATTTTGATATGAAAGATCTTGGTGAGACAAATTTATTCTTGAAATAAAGATAACTAAAACATGTGATGGAATTTTCCTTACCCAGTCATAATATATTGAGAAAATTTTGAAAAAATATAATTTTCTTGATTGCAAGCATGTTGTGACTCCTTTTGATTCAAGTGTTCACTTGTTTAAAATGAAAATGATGTGATAAATCAAAAGAAATATGCTAACTTGATTGAAAGTTTGAGATACGTGACTGATTGCACTATGTCTGATATTGCATATGCAGTGGAAGTACTTAATAGGTTTACTAGCAAGCTAGGTAAAGAACATTCATGCTATAACGAGAGTAATGGGATATTAATTAGAACAAAAAATTATTATTTATTCTATACAAAATATTCCATTGTACTTGAAGGCTCTTGTGATGCAGATTGGAACACTTTATCGGTAATTCCTGTTCTACCACTGGTTATATTTTTACTTTGGGTGGTGATGCTATTTGTTGGAAGTCTAAAAAGCAAACTATTATTGCTAACTCTATCATAGAGGTTGAATTAATTGTTTTAGCTTCAGCTAGTGAGGAAGCGAATTAGTTGAGAGATTTGTTATTTCAAATTTCTTATTTTGAAAAATCAATTCCTCCTATTTTAATTAATTATGAAAGCACCGCTACAATTGTTAGAGTTCAAAATCGTTATTATAATGGTAAATCCACACCTATAAGGAGGAAACACAGTAATGTAAGATCATATTTGACAAATGATACCATTAATGTTGATTATATCAAATCTTGTGATAATCTTGCAGATCCTTTTACTAAAGCCTTAATGAGAGAAAAGGTCTGGAGCACATCTCGGGGATGGGATTGAAGCCTATAAATTCTTGAATTATATATCAGGAAATCCAACCTGGGGACTAGAGATCCTATAATCAGGTTCGACGAAAAGAACGAATCATAGGATGACTCGTTGTAAAGAATGCACTATTATTTATTTCCTCCCTATGGTGTGAGTGCATTATTTTCTGTAGTGAGTTGTGGAGATTGAGTTTGAAATAAAAACTTTTAATGAAAATTTGTAACCCGTAAGTGTAAATTATACAAGAATACTCTTAACAAATTTCACCTATGTGAGTGTGAAAATAGGCCGCTTCCTATGACAATTGGGCTCATTCTCAAAGACACTCATAAAATCGGGATATCATAAGGTCGTAATGTGTTGGCTATAAGCCCATGTCAACACCTTGATTATTATGTGTGAGTAGTAATATTTAATTTTCCTTAAGCTGTCATAGTTTAAGTTTGAGACCACTATGACTTTGGAGTAAAAGTCACTATTTCACTAAGTGAAGGTTTAATGCAGAGCACACCTTCATTATATATAATAGTCTTTCTTCAGTTGATTGACTCTCTGTAATATTAAAAAAAGAGTGGGGACTGTACTTGCATTTTTTATTATTAGTGTTGAACATTATTATGTCTTCGACCTTGTAAGAATCTTTTTAAGTGGGATGAATAGGTTATTAAGCTTTTTAATATTTTATCTTCTTTTGTGGGGAAACTAGGCCATTCTATTATTATGTTCTTTAGTGGTAGGCCATTCTAGAAATTATGTTGTTCCTTTGCTCCATGTATATATGTCAGCATTCTACTCATTTCAAAAAGATAAGAAGCTAAAAATCTAGAGAAAATATTTATAAAGAGTTTTTAAGTTTCTGAGAGTCTATTAAGTTAAAAGGGAGGTGTTTTATTGTGTAGAGCTAAGACTAAATTCTTGTCCAAGGTTGTTGAGTTACACATTGTGTGAAAAAGGTCGTTGTATCTTGGAGGGAATAAGTCAACGTGAATACTGCTGGACCGGTGAAAATATATACTTTACTGCAGTGAGCTTGAATCACCTTAAAAAAAACGAAATATCCGCGCCTCATCCTAAATAATTTTATTTTTTCATTGTAAATTGTAATAATAATTTTGTAATATTTTTGATATTTTCACCATCATATTCTTTATTTTTTTATCACGAAAACCAAAACTGACCAACTATATATTGAAAATTGTGATTCTTCTGTTTCATATTTTCACTAATGTCTAATTGTTAAATTAGCACCTCAAATTCGTCACTGTTCTTAAAGCAAGCAAATTATTGAAGGATATTTGGTTATAAATAGAGACGAACTATATGAGCTTCCAATTTTAAAGTGGTATAAAATTGTAGTGATACAAGACGAGAAAATCATATATTAGCTACGAGCCATAATTTATATGTGGTCAACCTAACACTTTTGCTGACTAGATTTTTGGTATGCAAAAGTCATTTTAGGATAAATATTAGACTTAAATTCGATGAAGATCGAGTTTCAGAATTATATCATGATTTATATTAGAATTTTATCAGATACATACATCAATAACTAAATCAATATATATTGGAATTTTATCAGATACATACATCAATAACTAAATCAATATATTATATTGTACTAATCAGTGGCTGAGCCACACAAGTGTCAACTAATATCCTTTTATCAGAAAATTACATGATTGTTTAGCTAGATAAAAATATTTTCTTTATGTGTGCGTCTATATATATATTACATAGGGACACTTCTTGGCTTCTATGTGATTTTACTTCTTTAAATTGTGTCATGCCTTAAATAAAATCTTGGCTCCGCCACTAGTATTATTACAAATATAATATAATATTGTATTATAATTGAATCCAAAACATGTATTATACTTACCTCTAAAACATTTTCAAATTTTATTAACCACTTTATATATTATTATATTAAAAATATATGAGTTATATATTCACCACATGCATTGAAATATATTAATACCTATAACATATTGAAATCAAATATAGAGCAACTTACACCGAGAGACACTAAACTTAAAAGGTTAAAAAAAAAACTCTCGTTGTATAGGCATGTATAGTCAGTCTATATTTGTGTATCATAGTGTATATCTAGTGTATAACTCGCGTATAAGAAATATACATTATATATTAGTGTATACTTTCTACAACTTTTGACAAACTATATTGTATAGTTATGTAATAAAACATGTATGTAATTTCCTCTTAAATGTAATTGTTGTTTTTTCCTTTTTGTTAACAGTGTTAAAAATGTATTATATTCAAATTTTAAATATTGTGATAATATTTAAATTAGTTCATATCATACTATATTAAAATTGTGTTAGAAATATATTGTATGTGTCTAGCTGTTTTGGCAAAGTGAGTACACGATAATGAAGAAAGAGAAAATAATTTATGATTATCCAAAAATTAAATTTTAGCATTTCTTCAATTTATGGCCATCAGAGTTGAGCTAGAATGTAAAATTAGAAACTTATAAGAATTATATAATTAAGTGTAAAGCATAAAAAAATTCTTTGCTCCAATAGTTCACTTACATGCCACCAAATAAATAGCTGGTACAATATTACAAGCGTATTAATTGCAGAAATTTATAATTTTTTGCAATTTCTAACATAAGGATATGGATCTATATTTTGAAATCGTGTTCTTTCAAAGTACCAATCCCCAACAGCTTCTTGTCTATACACATAAAATGTTACAACAAATTAAAATTTATTATAAACTCGTCAAAACTAACTATAACAGGCATATATATAATAAAATTGGAAAACAAAAATGTATGTATTCAAACTTTATATGGATCAAACAAATAAACAAATAAACATTACCTTACTAAGTAATCTGGGAGATCTAGCATCAAGCCAATATGACGATAAAAGAATATCACTATGAGAATAGCAAGACGTGAGAAAATAACCCCTTGTAGAACAAGGAGGTAGTCCATCGAATATCTTCAAGAAATCTACTCCAAAAGCTATATTAAAAAAAATAAATTTTAAAAAAAAGTTAAAGGAGAAAAAGAAGTTGTGAAGGTATACATGTGTGACATTGTAGACATCGTCAACCAAGAGAAAAATTAACCTTGGATAGATATATGTTGGCTAGGCGTGCAGGTACTTATGTTATTGATGCAATCCTTCCAGGCAGGTCGTTGATCAAAGTATCGAGGAATCAAAGTATTATTAATCTGAAGTTGAGAGGGTTGAATAATCTGTATTATATATAAAAGCTAAAGAAAAAACAAATAAAATTCATAAAATTGAGAGAAATCAGCATTAGTCTTGTTGACCTGCCAAGAATCATAAATTGAGTTGATTATAAAAAGTGGAGTCCGAATGTATGGAACAACATTTTGAGGGAAAAAGCACTGCACCATATAAAATTAAAAGTAATGTTAAAATAGAGAAAAATAGCTATATTACTATACATATAATTAAAGAAAATCATTTTTATTTCAAAAGCTTAAAATCTCATTACTAGACTTGATTCCATTGTAGACGTGCAAGCTGACGGCAAATTCTTAGCTGATCCCTGAGAATTAGGAGAAAAACTATTATATATCAGTATAAAGCAAAATTTTAATTTTCTTCAACTTACTAAGTATACCAAAATTACTAAAAAAAAACAAGAATGAGACGCACATGTAGGTTAATAATATTTTGATACATCTCTTGAATATGTAAAGTACCATTGATTGTCTTTCTGCATATAAATCATAAACGTGCCAAAAAGGTCGAATTTAACCTAACAAAGTTAATAGAAGGTCTAGATTAACAAGTTATTTATGTAAATATGGAAAGAGCATACCCATTGATAAAGAATCCAGCATTAGCAACACATTTTACTCTGGCACTCTCTGGAAGGAGGCTTTTGAACTTGTCACAGTTCAAAATTGTTGCCAATCCTCCTGCTGATGATCCAGTTAGAATTGCCTAACAATATTTGGAAAACAAGAAGAAGATATAGTAGAATATGGTAGTAGTACATATATCAGTTATGACTCCTAATTAATTACGAACATGCAGCTAGATATATAGTGACTTTATTCAATAGGATATTCTTACATTTTCAGTATTTTTCATTCCTTTGCTCCATAAATCTTCCATTATAGCCTTGAATATTCTTGCCCCTCGAAAATACAACTTATTCTCCTAATGTACATATTATTTGGCAAATATAATAAAAAAAAGATACGAGATTGATTATATTTAAGGATATATATATATATATATATATGCGTATAGTATATTTATATATTTCTTACAGGGTGAACTTGTTCAATATCACCAGTAAAAGATGAACCATCACAGTACTTCACCCTCACCCTATTCCAATTGTGAAAATCTACGAAATTCCAACATCATTTGCAGTTAGAAGAAGTGTGTAAAATTTTTACATATGAACAGAAAAAGAAAAAAGTAAAAATAATATATGAGCTTCTTCACCTGGATTTTGCTCGGGCGTATTATGAAGTATTCCACCGAAAAAACCTTGTTGATTCATTTTTTTGGTAGAACCTAAGAACGAATTTGAACGATCAAGACAATCTGTGATGTTGCTGCACCAACCGCCTCCCTATAAATATGAATTATTTCTCCGCAATTAATTTGGTGATTGACTAATTAGTTATGTTGAATATAAAAATTAATTAAGAAGAAGTATATCAAAGAATTAATTAAATAGCAGTAACTAACATCCATGTAGATAATCCAGTTGCGAAGTCCGATACCATGTCCCCTATCCAAATGATATGCTGGTGGACTTCCAT
>JAOTQJ010000102.1:18135927-18149904 GCA_025642045.1 Solanum sejunctum
AGTTGATTATAAAAAGTGGAGTCCGAATGTATGGAACAACATTTTGAGGGAAAAAACACTGCACCATATAAAATTAAAAGTAATGTTATAATATAGGAAAATAGCTATATTACTATACATATAATTAAAAAAAATTATTTTTATTTCAAAAGCTTAAAATCTCATTACCAGACTTGATTCCATTGCAGACGTGCAAGCTGATGGCAAATTCTTAGCTGATCCCTGAGAATTAGGGGAAAAAACTATTATATGTCAGTATAAAGCAAACTATTAACTTTCTTCTACTTCCTAAGCGTACCAAAATTACTAAAAAGAAATACAAATAAGAATGAGACGCACATGTAGATTAACAATACTTTGATACATCTCTTGAATATGTGAAGAACCATTGATTGTTTTTCTGCATATAAATCATAAACATGTCAGGAAGATCGAATTTCACCTAACAAAGTTAATAGAAGATGTAGAGTAACATTTTATTAATGTAATTATGGAAGAGCATACCCATTGATAAAGAATCCAGAATTAGCAACACATTTTACTTTGGCACTCTCTGGAAGGAGGCTTTTGAACTTGTCACAGTTTAAAATTGTTGTCAATCCTCCTGCTGATGTTCCAGTTAGAATTGCCTAACAAAATTTTGATATTCAAGATTTAGTATTAGAATAAGAATAGTAATACATATATCAATTATGAACTCTTAATTAATTAGGAACATAGTGACTTCATTCAATAGGATATTCTTACATTTTCAGCATCTTTCATTCCTTTGCTCCATAAATCTTCCATAATAGCCTTAAATATTCTTGCCCCTCGAAAATATAACTTGTTCTCCTAATGTACATATTATTTGACAAATTTAATCAGAAAAACATACGGGATTGCTAATATATTTAAGGATATATATACATGTGTAGTATCTATATATACATATATATTTCTTACCTGGTGAACTTGTTCAACATCACCAGTAAAAGATGAACCATCACAGTACTTCACCCTAACCCTATTCCAATTGTAAAAATCTACGAAATTCCAACATTGTTTGCAGTTAGAAGAAATGTGTAAAAATTTTACATATGAACGCAAAAAGAAAAAAATAAAAATAATAGACGAGCTTCTTCACCTGGATTTTGCTCGGGAGTATTATGAAGTATCCCACCGAAAAAACCTTCTTGTTTCATTTTTTTGCTAGAACCTAAGAACGAATTTGAACGATCAAGACAATCTGTGATGTTGGTGCACCAACCGCCTCCCTATAAATATGAATTATTTCTCCGCAATTAATTTAGTGATTGACTAATTAGTTATGTTGAATATGAAAATTAATTAATTAAATAGCAGTAACTAACATCCATGTAGATAATCCAGCTGCGAAGTCCGGTACCATGTCCCCTATCCAAATGATATGCTGGTGGACTTCCATCGAGACATACTATTGAAAAATTAAAACAAACTAATATTTGGTTTTCTATATAACAGTATATATATTTATTTACAACTAGCTAGATATATGTTATTTACCTGCGCCTTGTGCAGTTGCGTTGTGGAGTATTGTCATATTAATGAACAAAAAATCTTCGGTGCCAAGAACATGAGTTGTACAAAGTAGTGTTATTAAAGCCAAAAGAAATGTTTTCGTCCTACAAGGCATCATTACAAAGAAGAGAGACAAAAATGAACGGATTAAATGTTGTTATCAGCAAGAAATTGTTGGAAGCATTTGTAGAAGAAATAAATGTGAATGAGAACTACGAATTTACCTTTATTTAATTATAAAAATATATAAAAATAATTCTTATTGGAACTGACTAATTAAGTATTTCCTTCTCAAGGCTCATTTGAATCCATAATTTGAAATTACAATAAGCAACAAATAAAAAAAAAGGAGGAAGAGTCATAATTATTTTCACTAATTCCTCGAAGTAGTAGTTTGCTTTTTGGACACCCATCCAAAAATTCATTCTAACTCCAAAAAGTGGGTATTTTACTAAAAGATCCTTTATTAAATGCATAAGAAAATGTAAAGGCTTTGAAAGATTAATTCTTAGAAAGTTTTTAAAGCATTTATCAGATGAAGGCAACTATTATGAAAAAGATAATTAATATCTTCTTCGTTTTTTTAATGAAAATTACTTATTTTTTTTATCAAATTAAAAAGATTATTAGAAAATCACTTGGCAAAAAATAGAGGGAGTACCATTTGTTATTTTTATTCGATTGAACTTATTCATCTTGCAAATTTGAATGCGACAATTTTTGACATACATGATTTCCAATTATTTCTACAAGTTAATTGGAATACAAATATAATTATTTTCATCATTTCTCATTTTACATAGGCAATTTCTTCAAATTGATTGTGTTAAAATCATTTTTAGGATTGATGTTTGCCAACATGCACGGTGAAAAAAATGTGAATTCAACTGAAATGAAGGGTACATGTGATAAATTTATTGAACGATCAAGACAATTTGAGATATTGTTGTTCGGGATTTTACACAAATATTTATTCATTCATTGATTAATCTATTTTCTTATCCAAGTAAAAAATGAATAGATCACACATTTTGCAGATTATATATTATAATAACCTTTTAAGATTAAAGAAAAAGCACAACATGTATTTATGTATTGTAAAGGTGCAGTGAAGAAACCTATTTCAATAAGAAGGAAATACTTACAAACTCCTCATGTGAATTTCATGAACAACCTCAATTTTCATCTTTAGTGGTTAATCGATTTGTTTGTTTCTGGGGGTTTAATTTGTATGAATTTAATTAGTTTAATGAGGGGATTGTGAATTGATAATTTTTTAAAAATCAGGTAATTTTGATTAATTTGTGGGAATCATTCAACGAAAATTGAGTAAAGCTCAATTCCGATAAGGATTTGGATAAATAATCATGTGAATGATTCAAGATAGAGATTTGACAAAACAAAATACCCCAAATGAAATTATATAATTTTAATTTTGAGGATTAAGGGTTGATAACATCAACAATTTGAACAGAAATCGGAGGAGTTACTTAACCTCCGCAATTTGATGCAATTTAGGGGATTTATATTAGTATATTAACCTCACAATAAAATCTCCTCAATTTAAGGTTTTCTTTTTAAATGTTCCCTTTATAATGAATAGAGAAATTGGCAATCACACAATTCATGCAATAAAATCATTAATATATTAAAAGGCCTCTACGATAGATTTAAGAAGATTTTTGATAGAAAATAAATGGATATTAACTATATTTTCAAATCCAAAAGTGCAATCTACAAATAATTTTTTTAAAATAAATTATATTGAATAAAGTACTTTTGATTAAAATATATTTAGAATTACTTTGACAACATAGATTTTGGTTCTTGCTTTCGTTTCTTACCTTTATTTTATTTATATATTAATAATACATATTATATAACAAAAATTAATTATAGGAAAGGGGAAGAAAATCATGTGGTTTAGCGATTTTTTGGGATTTTTAACATAAATCAAATGAAATGAGGGAAGAAATTCTTTAAGATTTACTCCCTCAATCTCATTACAACTGTCATTTTAGGTCATTTCACCCCATATGTATTCTTTTAAATACTTTGTATTTTTTTTAATATTTAAGAATATAATTAAAAAACGAATAATCAATTTTAATTTTGAATTTCAAAAGTTACAATTGTTTTAAAGAATAATATATTTAAGCTAGAGTGGCAATTGAAATGAGATAAAAGAAGTGACTCTCTGTTAACAGAAAAGAGGACTTACAAATATTTCGTATATAACGGAGAAAGTATGTAAATTTATCACACATAATGGACATACAGAGATCAACTATTTAAATTGTTATTTCAGTTTTTTAATCTATTTAAGAGATATGTAAAATCAAGTATATTTAGAGGATTAAAACTCCTTAGCTGATGAGTCTTAGAGGGAAAAAATTGTAGAAATAAGTGGTAATAATAATATGGAGTAAAGTTTGTCATCGAATCTATTTGTATTTAAAACCTAATTATTCTTAACATTCCAATTATCAAAAAGTTATTTAGATTATTTTCAAGTGGATAAATTGATGGTTGTAGTTATTTTTATTTTATGGAGTGTCTAGATGATCTTCAAAGAAATTATAGTTTAATTTCAGGATTGAATTTTTCTAAATATGATATCATTTTTACATTTAGTGAAATAATTTTGAGAAAAGATTGCTCATGACAGTAGCTAGGTAAGTTGCTCCCAAGTCATAACTAGTGATCCAACCGATCTACGAGCCAAGACTGACCTCCACAACTCCTTGTCTAAGTCAATGAACTAATAAAAGGTATAAGCAACTTTTTGTAACTCAATGATAGGCAAATTACGTTTCCACAGTCGGATGGAGCCAAAGATTCACTATTTTTTGGCTTTGGGATATGATGGAATAAAGCAGAATGACTTTTTAAACTATTTGCATTTCGTTCAATTGTGAAGTAGCAGTTAGTCAATGTAACTTTTGACACTTATCATGGGTCATCCAGAAACAGTCGCTCTATGTTTTAAACATAGGGGTCAGGCTGCGTACAGCCGATCCCCCTCCCCCCTTACCTTGCAATGGGCGGGAGCCTTTGAGGCAATGGGGTAATGTTGTTGTTGTATGTTGTTGTAATGATAGCCAAATTACAGAACTGGTCATAGCACTATGATAAGAAATCATAGGTCTTGTCACCAGGCGTACCATCAAATATGGGGGGAGTCAATCGAACGAATCTTTCAAAACTCTTTTTCTCGGGAGTAGACATAGCAAGGCTAGCAAAAGATGGTGGCACCATAAATTTAGGCAATGCAATAGACAACCCATGAAGCCGCGAATCAGTACTCGATCAAAAAGTTTGAAGTAGAATAATAGGGTCCATAGGAGTGGAGCTGTGTAAAAGTGTATTTTAATTGAGATTGAAGTAGCAGCAAATGAAGTAGCAGATAGATATATGTGAGCATAAGACAGATATTCAAGGACAAAATGAATCAAAAACCCAATGATCCAAAGATAGTAGCAGCCATAAAAGGCCTAAGTCTCAGCCCAGGCGAACAAAAATTAAGATTAAGCATAATTTTGATTTGTTTTTTATTCAATTATTTCCTTTCATTTAATTATGTAATTTCTTAATTGTGATTATTTGTTTAACTTTTAACTTTGAACTAATCTAATTAAATTGTCTAAAAGGAGAACTAATATTTTTTTGCATGGGTTAATTTTTTTTTAATTTATTCAATTGTTTGGTCTAAATATTTCACTTTTTTTAAAAAAGATGATTCAAGCTATTATCTTCTCAAAATGGTTCATTTATTATTTTTAATTATTTTTATTATTTTTAATTAAATTCTTTCAAAGTTAGTCAAATAAAGTTTTCAAATTATTGGATAACTGCATATGCTAATATATTCTTAGCATGTAATAAGAACCTCTTACTCGTTTTCTTTAAATTTTTAAGATCTAAAATATGTTGGTGTAACACCTCGTGAAATTATTGAAATGCACCTAGAATGTAATCGTATATATAACACATCTTCGCAAGCTCCAATGGAAAATTTGAGATCGAATTTGCGATCAGCACGAAAGCTGGGTGGAAAAGTGGTCTCTACCTGATTTTAGAGTAACCAGGTCAAAAAATAATTTTTTTATAGTTAAACGTAAACCAGTGAGGGTGCGTGACGGGGTAGCGTCGCGCGCTAATCAACATTTAGTATGATTAGAAAGCTCTTTTCAGAGAGTTTTTGGCAAAAAAATACATGGTCCATGTCGTGGACCTCGGTCCCGAAATTGACTTCTTTTTTTAATTTCGTGAGAGGCATCCCATACCTTTCCAAACACCTCCTAGACTTAATATATGACCAAAATTGGTCATTTCAAATGTAAAAAAAGAGTTTATAATCCATTCTTATGTCATTCTAAGTCTTTGAAAAAGACCTAGGGTTGAAAGAGAAGAGAGAAGAGCGTCAAGTTGAAGATTTCAAGTCAAATTGTTGTCAGGATTGACATCATCTTCATCCTAGGTATGTAAGGCTAAACTAAAAGTATGAGATTATTCTCTCATGTGTCCCATAGATGGTATTAGGAGTGAGTTGAAAGTTCTTGAATCTACATACATGATTTCTTGATTATTTTCTTGAGAAATTATATTTATTATATGTATTTTCATACATTGATGATCATCACGAACTTGTTTTCTTGAATTGAATATTTTCATTAGATATTGCACAAACCCTACTTATTATTTCATAAAGATTGCATGAATGAAGATAAGGACCGAGTCTAGATCCTGGATGATATAAATGTGCTTGTTATTGTGGTTCTAGTCCTGAATTGAGTGTGATGATGATGATGTTGATGAGATTAAAATACCTAAGGTCTTAAAGAGATTGAATTTAATTCTAAAAGCATGTCCCTAACCCATTGAGTTACTGACTGATGACATGAGTTAATGTTCTTTGTCCAAAAGAGACTAAACGTTGAGAAACTTCGATGTTTATATTTATGAGCATGTTGAGTCATGGGAGGAGTATTGAGCACCAAAAATGAGTAAGAGTGAGTCTTACTCACACTCACTAACTAGTGGCAACGTATAAAAGGATTGGACTATGAGAAAAGGATGTTTTCTTAGTCCCAAAAGAGAACTTGATGTTATTATAAAACCCCATATGTACGCCCTTTCACCCCAGCAGGGTACTGGGCATATGCCGCGATGACATTGTTTTGTTGTACCATCACATGCTCATAGGTGATAGATGTAGGTCCAAGAAACTTCCAGATAGGTTTTCTCTTGATAGTACTCTGATGTTGATGTGATGGTATGAGGTGATTGATGTTGATAGGTTATTTGTCTACTTTCTATTCTTCCTTTAGATAGAGATTTGACTTATTAATTGGTTTTTATATTAAGTTGAATATTATTTCTATATTATTCTACCTATTTTTGTTCACTAAACTATTTTATATACCAAGTACATTCCATGTACTGATGCTACTTTGGTGCTGCATCATTTTATTATATAGATTCACGGGATTGAGATCATCTGCAGGCACATCGTTGAGGATCCTTGGACATTCAGCGGATTGGTGAGCCTCTCTTACTTCAGAGGATTCATATGTTATTTTCATCTTGCTTTAGAGTTATATACTTATTATCTTTATTTTGATTGAGCTAGTCATGGGTCTGTCATTGGTACTACCTACTAGCGATAAAGTCTTCATAGACTAGAGTCGAATGTTGATGTAAAAATGTGAGCTAGTTCTTCCTACTAGCCTTTTGTTATAATATTATTTTGAGACTAGATAATGATGTGTTCATTTATTCTCTTATGTCTTTCACTAATTTGTAGAATGTATGATGAATAAATGTGATGAGGCCAAGTGGTTCGCTTGGGGACTACCAATAATCTTTGAGTGTCGGTTACGTCTAGGGTACCCTCCCGGGGTGTGATAGTTGGAATCTTTCAATTTAAGTTCCTTAATTATTTAAAAATTTAAGTAACAACTCTTTCTAAGTGCATTTTCTTAAACGATTCTATACCAGGGACATTTCAAAAGTGATTTTTCCAAAAGGAGGAAATTACGGCATAACACTCTCTTCATTCTTTTTTAGTCATGATGTATTTTTGAGAATTAATTTGATAAAATTTTAAAACTAAATTAGATTTTATTAATTCGATAATTTTAAAATAAAAATTTAAATATTTAAAAACTATAAAAATATATTTTTCAAATCAATATGATTAATAAATACATCATAAAATTTGATTTCAGACTATTATTGAGTTTTAAGAAGGACTATGTTGAGGTTGTTGATAAGACACCCTATTTAGGATTTTCAGATTGTGCTCCCAAATTTGATGGGGTCGATTAATATGCATTCTTATTGATATTCTCTTATAAAAATAACTTTCGTCTTTGTAAGTCTTGCATTATTCAAAGGATATTGAAGATGAAATATACACTTTGCTTCCATTTTTTTTGGAGGGGGGGGGGGTTAGTTAAAACTTTATTAGTCACCAAATGGCTTCATTACAAATCCATAACAATCACACAATGATTGTTATCCCTTTCTGTGAAAAAAAACTAATTATACTACATTACTCCTCTTCAAGTCTTTATATTAAAACATCAATCGTTGCATTTTAGCTCTAAAGGCTATTGAGGCTCTTATATTACTCACAAATGCTATCTCTTTCACAATTACTATCCACTGCTTTTTGTTTGTCTTCAAATGTTCTCTAATTTCTCTCCATCCACATTACATACACGTATTTAGTATATACCAATTTGAGGATTTGAACATTCTGTGTTTTGCCTTTTATGTTCTGGATAATCTATTCCAAATGTTGCTCCCAAGTAGTATCTCAATAAGATGTTACGTTCATCCAATTGAGTAGTTTATGAAATAAGCTTTGAATGAACAAGTATGATGCATATAGATGATCTATCGGCTCCAAATCTCTTTGACAGAGTTTACACTTCTGATTAACCTCTATGCCCCATGTAGCTAGTCTATTAATGGTCAGGAGTTTGTCTTGCAATTGTAACCAAAGTGTGAATTTAGACTTAGGTCTTACTGTATTTGTAAACATCAAACCTTTCCAAGGAACTCGATCTCTCTCCTTGAGAAGTTGTAGATAAATCATCTTGATAGTAACTTTATTCTACTTAAGGAGATAAGTTTTTTCTATAATGTTTTTGGCTGGTATAATCTTCTTGACCATCAAAAATGCTTGCTGGGGTAATGAAATTGATATGATCAGATGATTCTTGATGTAGATGTTGTGAATCCATCTTATTCAAAGCTTATCAACTTTGTGAGCCAAGTCCTAGCATGTCATTACCACTGCTACCTTATTCCATATTTAGATATTAATAAGGTTTAACCACCTGCTAATTTGGAAAGACACACCTAGTCCCATGCTATTAAGGCCTATTATGTAATTGCATTAGTTCCGGATCAGATGTAGGTTCTATATTATGCTCAATAAGCTTTAGGATTTTAGCAAGAAGTACAAATAGTTGAGCCTAATAAGCTCGAATGCCAAATAGGACAGATTGAATTAGTTGTATTCTAAAGCTTTTTTGTTGTCCAAGAGGAGATTCTTGCTACTATCTTATCAATAAAGGAAGTCCATTGGCTGAGTGAAATCTTCTTGGTGGATAATAGTATCCCTAGATATTTGAATGGTAGTTTTCCAAGGGCAAATTCAAACTACAGTAATAAACTCTCTTGTACTTGTTTATTTATGCCACCAAAGTAGAAAGAGTTCTTTTCAATATTTGCTTATAGTACAGAAGCTTGAGAAAATTGTTGAAAGCATACGTAGAAGGAAGTACGAGAGTGTTGGTCGCCTTTTGCGAGTAATTGAAGATCATCTGCAGAACATCGGTGAGTAACACCAAGTTTGGAGCACTTAGGATGATACTTGTACAATATATTTTTTTCTAAGATTACCTAGACATTGCTCAGATACTCCATAGCAATAGCAAACAGATAGGGAGAGATAGGATTTCTTTATCTAAGTCCCTTAGCAGCGTCAAATGGCTCAGTTACCTCTCTATTTACTAATTGAGTAATGAATAGTTTGCACATACTCTAGAATTCATTTAATGAATCTATTGGGAAAGGAAAGTGCTTCCAGCATTTGTTTCAAATAGCTCCACTCTACAGAGTCATATGCTTTTGTAGATCAATTTTAATCATACATCTAGCTGAAATATGCTTTCCAGGATAAGCTCTCACTAATTCTTTAGCCAAAATTATATTATCAGCTGTCTTTCTACCAGGAATAAATCCAGATTGTGCTTCACTTATGATGGAAAACATAACTTGTTGCAACCTTATAACAAGAATCTTAGCAATTATCTTGTAAAAGCTAGAACATCAAGCAATTGTCTGATATTCTTTAATATTATTTGGTGCAACATTTTTATGAATCAGGCTTATCATAGTACAATTAATCTGTCTATATATTTTTTTCGATAAAAAGAAATCCAGTACTACATCATTGATGCCCTCTTTGATTATTCTCCAGGTCATTTTAAAGAATATGCATTGTATCCATCTATATCGGGAGCTTTATCATCTTCTTTTGCTTTCGATGCTTTATATACTTTTTTTTATGCTTTATAGACTTTCCCTTATTTTAATTTTTAAACAAAGCTCATTTAAATGGAACGTTTCTATAAAAGTATGGCTACTAGCTAACTTTTGGATCAATGCTTTTCAAATTTGAAATATTAATTAGGACAATCAATGAGCAAATTTTATATATATTCACTTTTATTTCATCATTTTATGAAATTTTATCTGCCTCATTACTTTATCCCTTTAAAATTTAAAAAGACAAATAATAATCAGAATATTTAGGCACTTCATTGTCTAAGAAGAAGTATATATATTTTTTTTCATACACTGAATAGTACTTAATCATTTTTATATAGCTCAGCAAAGTTGATTTTCATGAAGTACTTCACTAGCATTCTCTAGCATAAGGAAATAGGTCTATATGATAATGAAATGTTGCTCTATCAAAATACCAATCATCAACAGCTTCTGTAATTGTCTGCACAAATAAAATGTGAAAAATATGTTATTAACTCCTAAAATAAAATTAAGAAAAAGATGAAAAAAATACATATTCAAATTATATATGTATGATGCAAATAAAAGATTACCTTATTAAGTATTATTGGAGAATTATGGTTGAACCGATAATCCTCCCATACAATTCTCGCATGAGTATGACAAAAAATGATAAAATAATCCCTCATATAACAAGGGTTCAGCCCTTTAAATATCTTCAAGGACTCTGCTCCAAAAGCTAAATATGTCAAAAGAAAAAAAATTAAATAATTTAACTAGAATTAGAGGAGAAAAAAGTGTGCTCATTTACACTTGTGTGATTTTTTAAAGGTATGAATAAGTTGATCGCCAAAACGAAGCTATCCTTTAATAGTTATACACTGGGTATGTGTATTCACTTATTCGGGCCTTGCAATGCTTCCAGACATGTGAGAGATTGAGGTCTGAAGGAATCAAAGTGTTATTGATTTGAAAGGAGTGTTTTTTAGATCGAATTTGATAGAAACTAATACTAACAACATTCTTAAAATGAGATAAATTAACATTTGTCTCTTGACCTACCAAGAATCATATGTTGACTTCATTATAAATAGTGGGGTCTCAACATATGGAACAACATTTTCAGGGAAGAAGCATTGCACCATTATTAAGGAAAACTCATGTTATAATTAGAGGAAAGAAGCATTTCTCCTTCATCAAACGGTTTATCTTTTCAAAACACTTAAACTTTTATGTACCGACTCGGTTCCATTGTAGATGTGCAAGCATGAGGCAAATTCTTAGTTGATCCCTAAAATGAGAGGAAAGAGAATTGTTAATATAAAACTATTTTTTTTGCATTATCTATTTTTTACAAACAAAAGAAATGAGGATTACATATAAATTAACAACATTCTGATAGATTGTTTGAATATTTGAAGTACTAGAAATTGTGTTGTTGCATAAATAAATCATGAAACACTAAATTAATTATAAAAAATGAGTTGAATGACAAATTATGACAATGGAAGAAGAGATCAAGCGTTGATGAAGAAGCCTGCATTTGCAACACACTTTACTTAACAGAATCTTTGGCAAAGAAGGATTTGAACTTGTCACAATTTAAGATGGTAGTCAATCCTCCAGCAGAAGTTTCACTCATGATTGTCTAACGTCAATTTTGTTTTTATTTTAAATTTTGTGTTAAGTGACTTGCAATTATTAATATTCAATAGGGTCTTACATTTTTAGTTTGTTGCATTCCTTTGTACCATAAATCATCCATAACAACTTTAAATATTCTAGCCCCTCTAAAATAAAGCTTATTATCCTAACATTTTTAATAAAATAAATAAACCATATTACATTACAGTGATATATTTGAGATATATAATTATGTTCAACTTACTGGATCAACATGTTCGACATCACTAGTAAAAGACGATCTATCGTAATAACTCACCCACACTTTGTTCCAATTGTAAAAGTCTGCCAATTTCAATTTTGTCCATAAATTAGATGAATTAGGTACGTAAAAATTTATGTATGCATAAAAAGAAAAAGAACAAAAATATTATAGTCATATGAACTAAAATATGATGAATTTCACCTGGATTTTGTTGGAGAGTGTTGTGAAGTATCCCAACAAACTGAAACTAATTCTTCATATGCTTAGAAGAATCTTTGTCCAAAAGAGCACAATTTTGGCAATCAGAAATGCTTTCACACCATCCACCTCCCTATAATATATGAAATATCTCGATTTAAAAAGTATAATAGAATGTACAATGAAGACTAAAACTAAGAGAAAGAAGAAAAAAATTACTTCAAGGAAGATAATCCAATTGGAAACTCCAGTATCAAATCCCTTGTCAAAATAATATGCAGGTGGACTCCCATCTAAATACACTATAAATAAAATAATCAATTAAACATATTGTTATTTTCTTTCACGTGGAAATATTATAATTCACACAATCAAGCAAAAATATTTTTTTAGATTACCAGAGTCTTGTGTACTTGTGGCACTGTTAAGTATAGTAATATTAATGTCCAGTCCATTTTCATTGTCTCCGCACAATATTACTAGCAAAACAATCGCTAGAAACATTGCCATCCAATCCTGCACAACTACATATATTGAAGTAATGATTTCTATATAAAATTTACTTCATCAACTAGTGTAACAATATTGTTAGCCTCTATGTAATACACTTTTTTAAAATAGGTTGGTCCATGATCAAGAATAGTGGCAGAGCCAAGGTGTCATGATCCAAAAATAAGGTGTGATGGCACTTGCTCAATCCTACCAGAGCAAGTCAACCTTAACTCAAAGGGATACAAAATACAATGCGAAAGTAAATTAGCGAGAGTAAATAACTAAAATTAAGAAATTTTCATCAACTTAAATACCACCCAAGGGTTGGTTGTCATGCTTACAAGTCACTAACACTACAGACATTAAAAAATACTAGTCCACACTGTCTTTCGCGAATAAAACAAGTACAAAAGAAATAGGAACAAGAGAGTCAGCAATATGATAACAACTACTTCTCTACGTCTCCTCGGAATCTTCGACAAATCAAGAAAATATTATTCCCTTCCTAGGTTCACAATCTACACAGGTATGGAAGGAAGGGATGAGTACCAAATATCGTGTGGTACCCAGCAAGTCAACTAACAAAATAAGAAAGTCTAATAGAATACACAAACTCCTTTTTATCCCAGTCGATCTCCACGACTACAGCTTGCACAGAAAGTTATTATGACCCAGCAATACTTAATACATAATAAAGATGGTATTTCGCCATATCACAATTCCAAAGCACAAGTTAAAAGTGATAGCAAAATCAATCATAAGGATAACACCATGTTATGCCAAGGGTAAAATGCAATGACTGCCAGCAAAAACCTCAGCATTATAAAATCACATCATCGCTAGCATGTTACCTCGGCATCACAATATCATCATAAATTCTCTTGCATGTTACCTCGACACACAATATCATCATAAATTCGCCGACAGAAATATCGTCATCACAATATGATCATAAATTCATCGGTATGTTACCTCATCATCGCAATATCTCGATCGATAAAGACCTTGGTCCCAATATATATTTTTCTTATTTTTCATCTCACTTATATCAATATCTGGAATTAATGCAAATATGGATGTCATGGAATGAATGAATATGGTATGAATTCCACAAGCAAATCCACTCATAATTTTTCAACCACAACAATATATATTTCAAAAATATAGAATTCTCATCACTTCACCATATTTATCAATTCAAGTACCATAATAATACGCCATCTCACATTACTTTTATTAGGACCCGCAACGTAATTTAAACCCCGAACGTCCTTAATTGATTCGATTTAATAAAGTTTGGGACCAAATGTAAC
>JAOTQJ010000102.1:18160600-18173418 GCA_025642045.1 Solanum sejunctum
GAGCCATTTTGTTTTATTCCATCATACTCCAAGGCCAAAAAATAGTCAATTTTTGTCTCCATCCGAGATTGATGGAAAATTTTACTAGATTATCACATTGAAATGAAATTCAATCCATACGCGCACACTCAAACAATTGCAACTACGCGGGTTCTCTTGCCATGAAAAAAATAATATGACGAACCAATTTTTCATCCAACAACATTGTAAGGGTCTTGTTAAACAATTCCTACATGGCAATAACAGATTTTTCCAATAATTATTTTAAATTTTTGGAATTTAATTCCTCAGGTAATTACATATATTACATATTATCAAACAAATTAATGAAATTTCAGATATAATTTTTTTTTATTTTAAATGATGCAGTATTTTTCCCTCAAAATGTGGCTCGACAAATTCAAACGCAACTTTTCATTATCAGGTCAGTATATTCAATTTACTAAGATTTTTCAAATGTTCATAATATTTATTTTTCATTTTTCCTTTACATCTTGTTTGATTTTGTGCCGAATTTACTTTATATTTTTATTTTAGGCTAAGATAAGGAACAGCTTGGTGCCCCCTTGTACTCATCCTAAGGGAGCCTGGAAAAGCTGCCGAGATAATATAAAAAGGGGAAAATAACACTTATAACTCAAATTAAAAATTATTTATAACTATTTGTACTTTCATGTCTATGCTTTTAACTATTCTCGCACATTTGATGTCATGAGAGTATATTTATACAATGATTGTATCAAAAGAGAAAAAAAGACCACAATAAAACTACTTTATACCATCAAATTATATATACACTCTAATCATATCAAAAGAGGAAAAAATTATTTGATATCATTAGAGAATAGAAATACTAGCATAATTTAGAGTTTAATAGATGAAATTATCACTTTAATAAATAAAATTGTGCCATTAATAATTGTCACTCTATCCATAAATACTTATTTGCATCTAAATTTTTTTATGAAATCATTTTAATGAAAAGAATACTAACTGTATCCATCTTGCTACTCAGCTTAGTCGAGAATCAATCATGTAAATGGCCACATTCTGGAGGGGCTAATCGCGCGTGAAAAAACCAGACTTATCATAAGTACATTTTTTATGCGTTTAATCACAAATGCGATCAACTAGTTGAGGTTATACAACCTTGCAGCTCAAGAAAGGGAGCTGAACCAAATGCTATCAACCTTGCATCTCTAAAAAATCATTTCCAAATTCGACCACGGCTTTCCGTGAATGACCCCTATAGTTCCACAATGGATGGATTAAACCCTTTCTTTGTCAAATTATCCCTGACCCATGAGCCACTCTTTCCCACATAGCAACCACCACTCAGCTTAACTGGAAGATTTTGCTACAATTCCCATCCAAGGAAATGTATATTTTTCATCAACATCATTTCCATGATCATCTGTTAGCTGTAATATGTCAGTTTCCAACTTTCCATTTCATCAGCCACTGGAGTGGTATCTTTGTTCTTCAAGTACTTTGATAGGCCTAAATGCTTCGCCTTATATGAAGTTATGAACCCTTTGTTATTGACAGTGTCACCAATTGGTATGATCACATTACATCAGTTAGAATTGACCAAAAATATCCAGTGTTTCTATCCTTTTTGGTAGTGAAAAGATTTCTGGTGAAGTTTACCAATGTCCATTCTGTCCTGGGAAAAAGAAGCAGGCCTATAGCTTCAATGATCTTGTCCAACATTCTTCAGGGGTGAGCAAGGGAGGCTCACAACATAGGAAATTGAACCATAAGGCAAAGCATTTAGGCCTATCAAAGTACTTGAAGAACAAAGATACCACTCCAGTGGCTGATGAAATAGAAACTGATATATTACAGCCAACAGATGATCCAGGAAATGATATTGATGAGAAATATACATTTCCTTGGATGGGAATTGTAGCAAATCTTCCAGTTCAGTTGAGTGGTGGTCGTTATGTGGGAAAGAGTGGCTCATGGCTCAGGGATGATTTGACAAAGAAAGGGTTTAATCCATCCATTGTAGAACTATAGGGGTCATTCATGGAGAGCCGTGGTCGAATTTGGAAATGATTGGAGTGGATTTGTTAATGCAATTAAGTTTCAAAAGAGCTATGAATCACAAGATCAAGGAAAGAAGGACTATTTGGTTTCACAACATAAGGGAGATAAAATCCTGTCCATTGAGATGCACTGTGGATCTATGCAACATATTTGACATATATATGAAGCAATCAATGATTTCTTCGACTAAGTTGCCATGCAAACAGATCAAGAACTGCCATTGCACGAGATGCTGAACCAATGGAGCCATCATACCTGTATAAGCAAGTAAATTCATGGTTCCGGTGAGTCAAATCCCAATTTCAACGAAGCATGTTTAAGCATAGTCACTAGAAAACTCTGCAGGCTGCAAGTGTTCTGTTCAAATGAGGAATTAGACACTAAGAGCAAATTATGATTTTGGACCTGAGCACATAAGACCCTCATTTCAACGAAGCATGTTTAAGCGTAGTCACTAGAAAACTCTGCAGCCTGCAAGTGTTCTGTTCAAATGAGGAATTAGACACTAAGAGCAAATTATGATTTTGGACCTGACACATAAGACCCTCATTTCAACGAAGCATGTTTAAGCGCAGTCACTAGAAAACTCTGCAGGCTGCAAGTGTTCTGTTCAAGGAGGAATTAGACACTAAGAGCAAATTATGATTTTGGACCTAAGCACATAAGACCCTCATTTACTTGGTTTAAAGTGCTTTAAATCCAGGAAAAAAACCCGCAAAACTAATGTAATTAGACAGAGGTTCATGTGCCCCAAAAGTTATTTGTTTGTTTTTTTTGTCTTTTTGTAAAGAATGCACACAACATAAAGTATCTCGTACACCAAAAAGCACTTGGGGTGACAAAATTAAACCCAAACCGTTCAACTCGCCCAACTTGTTGAAGTTAGCTCATCCCAACCCATTTAAAATTGGATTGATATTCAACCCGATTTACTCGAGAGAGATCTTGTCAAAAAAGATTTAAAATACTTTTTTTATAATTTGATATGTTTTATATAGCCAAAAAAGAAAAATATAATTTAATTAAGTACCGAAATATTGAAAAAGAACAAATAAAGTAAGAAAAACTTAGTAAAAGTTGGGTCGGGTTGGGTCTTGACCCGCTCTATAACCCATTACTCAACCCATTTTTACCCAAGCACATTTGGGTTGGGTTGGGTCTTGACCCATTATAACCCGCTCAAATTTGACCCAACCCGCTCAATTGTGACCCCTAAAAAGCACCATTGATGAGTAGCAAATGATGATAGAGAAATGTCATGGTCTAGCTAGTTGAGAAGAGCTGCAACATTTTTTTTAACCCTCACTGGGAGCTCACACCATTTTTACTCCCTTGGTGACTCGACCCCACTACCTTAGGGTTGGATAACTTTCCGAGAGATATGCACATCCAAACAAAGTAGAAAGAGGGATACAAACCGACAAGAAGCCAACGAATAATAGAAACTTTGGGCATATTCTATAAGTTTTTCCAGATCAATACAATGAACAATTACTGAGCTCGATGGGCAGTTGTGAACCAAGAGTGGATGGAGAAGCTAATGGAATTGGAACAAAACTGGTATCTTTGTGAGAATTTACACAGTCGTATTTAGTCAACTTTATGCTCCTTTTAAAATGTGACCGGAAGAGTACCAACAAATGAATATTTAAAGTGTACTGGGATAGATTAAAGAAGGACAACTATCCGATTATACATGTAAGAGAAGACCAAAAAATTGATTCTCCAAACACCTTAAGTTAGGAATCTTGAATGGATTTAAGAAATGATCAACAAAGAGCTCTGGGGGAATTTTATGGGATCTTAACAATCAAACAAAGAATTTGAAGGGATCTTATTGTTATTTATAAATGCACTTCTTAGAAACACTTCTCAAAAATATACCAAGTCCTACATAGAAACTTTGCCAATATGTAACAAGTATCTTCTTTCACACATCAAAATCCAAAGAATCATGGTATGTTCCAAAACATTCTGACTAGTCACCACACTGTGTACACTTGTGCTGAATTACCTGATGAATATTGAAAATAGACCATTTTATCTGGCTCTTCCCACTTTGTTTCCATGACAAGGTGACTTCTAGAATACAGACTAGAATTTGGCCAGGATTATACAAGCATTATCATTTCTTTGGGTCTAATAGAAAGGTGGGAGCAGATTGGCTACTGTAATCTAAGGGTGAAAATACTTACAATCCAATCAACAAGAATGCCCCGGTGTGCATCAGAATAGCACCTTCACCAGCTGGTTTTGAACTACTCATGCTTCTTGCACAGAACCAACTCTCATGAATTGATGTTACAAGATCTGCAAACCAGTTGTTTAGGTATTAGAAACCTTTTCTTGAGAAATTTTTTAAAAAAAAAAGAATTAAAAGTTGAGATAATTCTAAAATTAGTAATCCTTTTAAAGAATTGCAATTACAACAAAAATAAAACAAGTAACCATGCGTGCCAGTTTGTGTTTTGCTGGCAGTATCGACTTGGGAGCACAAACAACGCTGTCAAACCCTACATAGCAGCCCATCATGCAGCCACCACAAAAACTGTTATTAAGAAAAGATAGGTATACTACATTTACTTCTCAATATCACACATGCAAGAGATAAAGTACGAACATGAATGTAGGTACACTATCACTATCTCAACACATTTCAACGAAAGGGCAGGTCCAAGCTTCAGAAATTTGGAATACCACAAATTGGCATACAGTTCAGATGTCAACTTAAAGATAAATACTTCCAGGAACCCCAAGTTCAAGCATGATATATTTTTTATTTGTAAATAGCAATAAACTCACAGTGGTTCTGTCCAATGACAAAGCTCTCCGTCTGTAGTTGGTTTCTCTTGACAAAACTGATGAGTTCACACATTTCAATTGGATCTGCCGTTATACCCTCTTGCTCTGCACTACATGCATAAACAAAAGGCTTTAAACCTACACCATTTTCCAGAAGCACAGAACCAAACGAAAAAGAAAACCAGTTTTGCACAAAATGATACTACTTTAAAGTCTCTAGAAAGAACTAATCTTTTTGCTTCTTATCTGATCTTCTCTCCCCATATCAGAGGAAAGTATGTAAAGTTTCTTCTGTTACTTCACAACTAAAGCACTGATTGTTTTTGAAGTGCAGCTATAAAAGTTGAAAGCTGAAAGAACCTTGCTACAAATACAGAGCACCATTCTTGATCTAATTTTTGGAACACTTGTGAAGTTCATATATGTCCAGACATTTCAATGGACTTTGCAAAAGCATCTTCTTGCATAAGCAATCAGCGTTAATGCACAAAGCTTGAACACTGAGTCTTCTTACTGTCAATAAGTACATCTTTACTAATCAAACAGGACAAATAGAGCCAGTAACACTTCACCCAAAGATTGTCAACTCCAAAGCATAGGACAAGAAAATAACACTTGAACTTTGATTATTCAGTGTTTTACTGTGGGTACCCCTAAAGCAAGATTTTAAACTATGTGTAGGTTTCCGGGATCAGAACAAGGAGAATGATTATACAGTCTTCTCTTCTAAAACTACACTAAAATCTTAAGGTCTCAAAGAAGATGAACGAAAAAAATCCCCAGGAATGATGAGTCAAGTTGCTTATACAGAAGTGGAAAAGACCATTTTGTCATAGTAAAACAAGAGAAACCATAAGTTCTGGTCCTAATGGGTTGCTTATACTGAACGGGTTTTGATCAACAGCTGTGCAAGTTAGGAGAAGTGGAGAAGCCTTTGCATTATATAGTATCTTTAGAAAGTGTAATTTTGAGGAAACATAAATTCTGGTGGCAATGCCTAATGTCCACCCCGCCTTCGCCCCACACACACACACACAAAAAAAAAAAAGAAGAAAACGTAAACAAAAGATATCTAGGGGTCTCCCTCATAACTATATAGCCAGTTTAGTGGATCTTTCAATAGCTAAGTTTCTGTCAACCTAACTACCAACATAGCTGTAAGATGCAGCAACACTATAATAAGTTTTGGAGGCCAGGCCTAACACTCCCCAAGCAAGAGATAAATGTATATCGAATATTCCTAACAAATATAACACCAACTTTAGTGGAGCTCTGGCTTGTTAACAGCGCAGCTCCTATCTATAATGTCAACTTGCACAGAAACACCTTGCTTAGCCTTACCGACATCGTACCAAAACGCTTGTGGTGCTTTATCATTTTGCGTCTTCAGAATATAGTTAGTGCAACAGTAGCATCACAAGTAACTTCAATAACGAAAAAGAGAAATGTCCTTCAGGGTTTGGATGACACTAAGCTCATATCATGGTTGTAGCCCTTCTTGATGCAATGATAACACTTCAGTTTAATGTCATACTACCTTACATCATTCACACTATGCTGAACCATTGTGTAGTGCAATAACTTTTAGTGTACTCTGTTGAAAGTCACACTAACACTAAAAAATATCCCATGCAATACTTGTAATAATTATTTTTATGAGGCCAAGAAACTCATTAAGAATATAGTATAGATATTTTTAGTGATTATGTTGTAATAATGATAGACCCAGTGGCATACGTAGCGGTGTCGAAATTATAGAGAAAGGATAAAAATTTAATGATCATATTTGTAAGCTAGAAGAGGTCTTGGGTTCAATACCACTGAACCACAATATTAAGCAATAGTATGTTATATTTTACAAATATATGCATAGGTTGAGGTTCGAACTTCGAACTTCCAACCAAGAAGAAAATTGGGCTCTAAACCAAGGTGCCAAGAGCCATCCTTTGTCAAGCAATGTCATTTTGTTCAATATATATATATATATATATATATATAGAGAGAGAGAGAGAGAGAGAGAGAAATTCCGACAAAGCAGTGTCACTCGACACCCCTTCGCTCAACGTGAGTCCTCCCCTAATAAGATCTACCACCCTTCAAAACCCACACAGATTATAGAAAATAGAACAAAAAAGAAGAAAAAGGTCTAGTTAGTGTTAGGTTTACTCATGACACTTACATAGGATCACTTTATATATATGTATACATAAAATTTCGACGAAGCGGTGTCACTCAACACCCCTTCACTCAACGTGGATCCTCCCCTAATAAGATCTACCACCCTTCAAAATCCACACAGATTATAGAAATAGAACAAAACAGAAGAAAAAGGTCCATGTAGACAAAATAAACTAGTTTGGGTAAGGTTTACTCATGGAAGTACACTTACATAGGATCATTTTCTGCTAGACGTCTATTTAGTCTATTTGAGATGTGTATGTCACTTGAAATTGTAGAGAACTCAAGAATTAAAAGAAATCCAGATATAAAATACTGAATATATTATAAGTGACATGACAGTGAGGTTCTTAAAGAGAATTAAGAAATTAGGGAAGTTATCTTTTCTCATCTAGCTCAAAACTACTCTGTGAAGAGTCCATTATATATTGTTCATCACTCAACTCAACAAGAGCTTACCTTTTTCTTATATCTGTTAATAGGTGTCAGTCACTGAGCATCAGAGCATCGACAATTTGATATACTCAAAGTAACTTTTAACTACTAAAGTGGCTCTATATTGGTCAAATTTTTCCTTCCACTTTGGAGTTCTAATTATTCTTGTCTATTCATGTTTGCCGTTATGAACACAGTAGTGAAAACATCATCCTCAAAATTTTTCCATCTCTCTCATGTGTCCCATGCACCAAGAATTGCCCAAGGCCAATATTGTCAATCCATATCATCTGACCTGACAAGTCAGCCCTCTGCTTTTACCCAGCTAGCACCATGTTATCATGCAGTCAACATTGGTCTTTGCCTAATCAACACCAGGTCATCGCCAAAACTATTGCCTAACTATATGTTTCATCCAGCCATTTATCAACCTAGCGACATGATTGTTTTATCAGCAATCTATCAAAGTTGGCAGCACGCATTTATTCAATTTCAATCATGTCTCGCATACATGGTGGTCCCATGGACACATTAATGTCATGGAAGCACCAAGTGAATTTTAAGTAAGCGTACTATTCAGATAACCAACAGTAACTTTTTTCCAGCATACTTGACTTGACTTTTCAGTTTTGATTTGCAAACTCAAATATTTAACAGTTTCTAGTTAGACATCATCTATTGAAACTGAAGAATATAATTGTATGTTATTGTTTAAATTTAAAGAATCACTATGAATGTGTTGTAAAATATTTTTAGCTAATAGTCAAAAAAAATTAGAAAACCAAGAACCAGAACACTCTCTTTATGTAACTTCAAAAAACCCATTACAGAATTCTTTTATCTAGTTCACCATTCAATCAACAAGAGTTTTCTCTTTAATTTACTCTATCAATGTTTTCATGCTTTAAGTATCAGCAACACGTTCAATAATTAGAAACCAGCTTGTTTCACCAGTTAGTGACAGGGACATAGTAGTAGAGGAAAGGGGGTTCTATAGCAAAATATTATATTGCGCAAATAGGCTAAAAATACTTTTTTAAGCTATATATAAAAATTTCAGAAAGTACTCCCTAGCCTCATTAAAGTGGACTTGGAGCCCGAAACATAAGTCACTCATCTTAACTTCATTAAAGCAGGTAGACAAGCTCCGTCACTCAAAGGACATACCCGTCTAAAGCCTTGAACAGTTCATAAAGCAAATTTTGCAAAATAGACCATAAGAAAGAAAGAGCTAACCAGCCCTCCTACGCCATCTGAGGTATTTCTCGCCTTTACATATAAGCCAACAGCTTCTTCCTACTTTAGATAACCATCTTTTGTCTACTAGAAGTAGGACTTTTCTGCTGGGGATGTCTACTTTCTTTTCCAATCTAGTCACTTAGATGATTTGCGAATCAACAATTTCTCTGACTAACGGCTAAGAACATAAAAACCTTCCAAATCAAGAAGTACTCAACCACATCAAACCGTGTCCCAGCTTAAATACTGAAACCACACAAGTGATATCAGCAAAAATCCGGCAATGAAACTTGATAGTGCAGTTTTGCAGTTAATTAATATCTCTGAAAAGAGATTACTTTAGTACACAAATTACTGACCAACTCGGAATAATAACAACATAAAACTGCCCTGAGAAACCAAAAAACAGAATACCCTTTCTGAAATTATCATGCTCATGATAAATTCAAACTAGAAAAAAGCATTTGCATTGTTCTAAATAACCAATTTAGCTACCTCAAAAACCAACATTAACCAGAAAACATAAGGAGCTATAAATGTTGTTCTCCACATTTTCACTTACATGGTAGACATCAAACGAGAAGGGGCACTAGGGTCGTAATTTAAAAGCAAAGCAGCCTTCAATGGTTGACCTGAAAGTGGTAAAACCCATCTCAGCTGTCTATACATGTTACAGTAAAAAAGAACACACAAACTTGTTCATCAATGTTACATCCACTCACCTGAACCAACACTGATCGAAATCGATTTCTCCCAGATTCTACGCACAAATGCCCAGTCCATTATATCCTTCTGCCTGCAATAAGCACCATACTCACCTCCAAATCATTTACACTAGAGACAAAATAAAAAGAGAAAAGTGGTTCACCAATTCTATCCCTATGTTCGATTTTTATAAACCTTTTGCAGATTAAATAAATAAATGGAAGCAATTCGAGATGTTCTCAGAAGAATTTCATCAAACAGAAGACAGGCACAAACAACTTTCTTGGTATAAAACAAACAAACGTATCGAAACTTGGATATAGCAGCTTCAGAGAAACATCAAAAATAGCAAAAATGGCGAACTATACCAACAGAAATATAATGATAGACTCCAGCGAAGTTCAAATTGGATCAAAATGAGCAGTCTGTTGATCTGCTTGAGGTAAAAATGGAACAAGTGCACACTGCACAGATACCCATTATTTGGATATATACATTTAAAATTAAAAGTAATTTTATAAAATCTAAAATATCAATTTTTATTTTTCGAGTTTTGGTTCAAATTTCAAAACAATTATATGATCTTCTTTTTTAGTGTAGAGGGGTGAGGTGGAACGGATACTGAATTTTTTTATGTAATTGTAATTCATAAAAATACACTATCCTTACCTATCACTTATGAAATTATTTCATTATTTTCTCAAGTGTCATTAATGAAATTACCTCATTATAGTTTTCCGGTACTTTTGACTTTGGGTAATAATAGAATAAAGCAAAATAATTCTTAAATTATCTGCACTTTTTTCAATTGTGAAGTAGCAGTTAGTCAATGTAACTTTCGACGTTCATCACGAGTCATCCAAAAATAATTGCGCTATATTTTTAAATATAGGGGTCAAGCTGCGTACGTCTGACTTCCCCTTACTCTGCAATAGGCAGAAACTTTTGAGGCATTAGAGTAATGTTTTCATTTTGTTATACTTATATTATTCATTATTTTTTCATATATCATCCAAAAATTAATTTGTGATGATTTTCTTTATGTATTTGAAATTGTAGTGTTGAATATAATATTTAGGAAAAGAAAAATCATAATAATTATATGAATGTTAATAAATTGATAATTACAAAGGCGTAAAAGAGTACTATTTACTTATTTATTTTGTGGCATTGAAAGCCAACTTGAACATCTTTCCTTGGCAAGACACCTATTTAATGGCAGTTACATGCCTCTTTGACGATTAACATGTTAATTTAAATTTAGTATTTTTCACCCAAAAAATATATATGTATATATATAACTCTCAACAAATTGTATATTTTTACTCATGATTTTAATAGTATAATTAATTTAATATGAAGAAATTTAAAAAGTTTAAATTTTAAATTTGGCTTAGATGGAGTAAGTGAAGCCCTCCACCTAGTTGATTGCTCATAAGAATGGCATGAATAAATTTTTTTAAAAAAAATACTTTGATAAAGTTAAAACTTAACTGTAGTGTTTTTATTTGAATATTGCTTAGGAGTTGGAATCACCCTTTTTCACAATGTTAGATAAAGGTGATCAAATTTAACATATTATATTTTAAGTTGAATAAAATAAAAAAAATTAACTGATGATACAATAATCCACATTATATACATTTTTTAAAAATATATATAATGTACATTGGAAAGTACAACATATTCTATGCAAGACAAGAAGGAAATATGTATAGTTGGATTTTATCAATTGTTTTATATTTATCTCCTTTATTAGAAGTTAATTATCAAGGGTCATTAATCTAAAACTTATTAGAATGTAAAATTATTTAGAATAAAGTATTCATTGTATACCAGTGTATACCAAACAATTTATTTGTTAATGTGTAGTTTAATTTTTCAAATAACCTATTATATAGATCCAAAAGCCTACACTACGGAAGCCTTTTGCTATCGAAATGGATATGATAAAAGACCTCCCATCAATCTTAGGTTACTTTAGCCCCGAGTTTGATAAATTTGTCGATCCAAAAATGAGTATAGTAAATTTAATTCCAACAAGATTATAGCACGTTAAGAATTTTTGAAATTATTTGTATTGAGTTATTTTTTAAGGAACAAATCAGTAAAGGCAAAAGCAGTGGTCTCTTAGCCCATTTAATCGTATTTTAATTTCATGATTATCTAACGAAGATACAAGTCATTAATTTGGTTAGAGAAACAAATACCAAAGTCAGCGTTTCTATATCATTTGAAACCACAACTTCATTCTCTGATTATCAGATCAATGAAACTGCAATTAGATTGGAGCAAAGCCAGCAAAAATTCATTTGGATAATAAGAGATGTGAATAAAGAGAACATTTTTTATTAAAAATTACCAATAAATATGAAATCATCAAAAGAGTTTGAGTGTGAAATAAAAAGGAATAATGCTAAAAGATAGGGCCCTCAATTGAAAATCTCGGCCCATATTTTAATTAGAGAATTTTTAAGTCGTTATGAATGAAATTAAGGATTGAACTGGCCAAGGTGAAGAATAATTTGATAGTATTGGCCTGACCAAGGCGAATTCGTAGCGTTTTGTAGGATTGAAAAGGTCGTGATAATTAATCATTTTAATAGAATTAAAATTTCTAAAATTATTATTAATAATAAACTAAAAGATTTAAAAAGTTTGATCAAATATTTTGATACTTGAAATAAATAATTTATACTATTTATGATGAAGAATATTTCATATGAATATATATTTTCAACGTTAAAAGCAAAGTGTGGTTAAGCTTAAATTTTAATATTTAAAAAATTAAAAACTACTGAATTTTACGCTTCTTTCCCGCCTATTACAGCTAAAAAATTAATTAACTATCAAATTTATTTATGGGCATATGTAACAATTGGTTGCCATAAAAGCCAAAACATTTTGAAACCATAACGACATTATACAAAAATTGACTGTAGTTGTTTTGAAATGAGAAAAATAAATACGTCTAAATTTTATTTTTCTTTTTTAGAAAAAAAAAAAAGAAGAAGAAGAGGAGACAAATAATGTTTTCTCAAATTTTTAGGGGTGTGTAAAATTCGAACCAGCTAATAAATCAAAATGCTAAAAATAATATTAGTTATTAGGTTATCAAGTGTTTAGTAATTTTTTAAAAAAAAATTATTCGATTATCAGTTTGATATTGATTTTTACTATTGAATTATTGAGAAAACCGATAACATATTAAGATTATAATAATTAAATACTACTAATTTAATAATAATAATATAGCACTATAACAATAATCTTTATAGTACTTAAGTGATTAGTTATCTACCTTAGTATTTTTATTTGTAATTAATAAATATGTTCATATTCCCTAGATTTGGTAAAGGATTATTGTTGACATTAGGGGCAAAACCTTTGAGCTGAATGAGTCCTTT
>JAOTQJ010000102.1:18175795-18188768 GCA_025642045.1 Solanum sejunctum
AAGATCGAAATTCTGATTTTACAGACTCGGAAGGAGAAATTGTCATCGAATAAATCAAAAATAGATAAAAAAATTATTTTATTAATTTCTTATTTATTTAATATATTTAAAAATAAAAAAATAATAAATTAAATTAATAACGTATAAAATTAAATCAAATCGATTGTGAGGCCTCTACAAATTATTTGTTGTTTTTTATTTGGTGTATCTGAAAAAGTTGAAAAATATCATTTGGTGGAAAAATATTTAGGAAAATCCAAGGAGGATGTTGGACCAATCATTCCTAAAATCCTCAAAAAGGGCGTTATCATTTGAAATCGCGCTATTACTACAAAGCCCAAAGAGCAACAAAAACTATGTATATACCGTTAAACGGCAGCGTCCCGAGCAAGCTTGAATTTGAATCCCCAAATACTGCCACAAATAACGCCCATATGCGCTTCTCTTCCCTCACTTCAATAATCCATCAAAAATAAATTTGTATAAAATAATCAAAATACAACTAGCATTACATTCAAATTACTGGATCTGAATTTGGATCTACGCTTTTCTACTTCAAATGGGTTCGACTAGTAGTAAGAACAATGCAGCTGATTCTCCGGCGGATTCATCTTCATCGGTTGTTCGGAGATCTCGATCCACTCGGAGTAAAGTTTTTCAGTCCGCTTGTCTCGGATCTCGCGAGTCTGAAAATGAACCAGCACAGGTTTGTGAGTATATGTTTTTGCAAGCATTTTGCAGATTTGGTCATGGTACATTGTGCTGCTTTAATGACCTACTTTATGAAAGGCAAATTACTAAAACCTAATTTTCCTTGTTTTTTAGTGGTTTAGTTCAGTGCTAATGGACAATAAATTGGTATATTTCTAGCATTCGTTGTTCATTGTGCTTTCATTGTTGTTGTGTGGCTTTAGAATTGTTAGTGCTCTCAAAAAATTGTGTAATGTAGTATAAACTACTAAACTTTCTCCATATGTGATAACGTTTTTGATTCATAAACTTGTATTTCAGTCTTCGGAAAATCAAACCAAACGAGACGAAGCTACTGGTCCTTGTTCGAGTGAGACTAAATCAGGAGGAAGAAACGCTGAATGGTTTGGAAAGGTTAAAGTTAAGAAGCATCATGGAACATGCGCAGCCTCCAATGTTGAGCTTGATGATTGGGATGAATCACGCTTATCTGATAATGTTGCTTGGAAAGGTGATACTTCTTCTAGAGCTTCATCATCTAGATCATCGAATCTTTCTGGTCGTTTCCTCCCACGCTTTAGTTTCCGTCCTGGAAACATGAGTTTCCGGCTGAGCAGAGCAAACAGTTTAGGGTCAGCAAGGTCCTTTTTTGCATCTTCACAGAGGTTTGCTACTTCGATTGATGAGGATGAGCTTCCACGCTCAAGTTTGTCAGGTAGATTCACTGATAGAAACGAAAGGCCACAGAATTGTGACTTCTTTCCAAGTTGTTTCAGTAATCGGTCTCCTAGCCAATGTTCTGAAGATGTTACTTCTAATAACTTAGTATTCACTCCTTCAACTGCTAACTTCTCTGATAATTTCATGGATGAGTCACATCCTGCTTCCACACAAGGTTTGTCAGGTGACAGACATGATAATAGAGCAGAGTGTACTTCTAATTTATTTTCTCCAAGAAACAATAATTATACTGATGGTTTCGAGACAAGAGTTTCTGACAGAAGGAGTGCAGCTCGCGACCCTACTGAAAGGAACATCAGTATCAGCAGAACCCTGAGCGTAGGCAGGCTTCGCGATAGGGTTGTTCGAAGATCATCATTTCCTGATGTTTGTTCCTTTCAACGGGAAATGGAAACCGGACATGTTAGTGAGAATAATGTGAGACAGAATTTAGGTGGTGAATTAAGTTCGGCAACATCCGAAGGAAATGACTTAATTTTATCAAATACTTCTGGCTTTGCATCGTCTGGTGCCTCCACCTCCTTGTATGGGAGCCAATATTATGCAATTGGGAGCCCAAGAGGACGAGAAACAAGATATCATGATCTTATGGAGCATAGGTCAAATTGGCTAGAGCGGCGAAGAAGAATAAGATCTCAGGTCTGTAAATATCTGCCTAACTTCATTGTGCTTACACTTAGGCTATATTACATCTCTGTATAAGCAGGAGAGTAATTGTCTGTTTTGCTATATACATGAATGCAGTTCTGCTAATTCTGTGTGTCACGTGTTTGGTGGAACTCATTGGCCACTTATGAAATAGCTACTTCCAAAATAATTCTTAAAAAATATGTACTATTTGGTATTGTTTTTTAATCAGACCTGTAATCTGAATGTGCTTGAAAAGCATATTGTGTACAACCCCTCTAATCATGTACAGTTTTGAGCCAAGACGACTTTCTTGACAAGGACATATTGGTCAACTTTTTAGGTCTATGCTCTTCAACGACTGGGAAGGCGCTTTGAGAACCACTCTGGACATGAGAGGTCTTGTATTTTTCCTGGTCAGCATCGAACAGGTCACTGTACGTGTTATATCAGTAGCCAAGGAGCTAATTTAGATAGTGACAGTAGTGCCAGGGCAAGCATTTCAAGAATTGTTATGTTGGCAGAAGCTTTATTTGAGGTAATGTTACCAATCTGTTTTACTTTATCAACAGTTACCTTTTAATTATCAGTACGAGTTGAACTTGGATACTCATTTTAGGTTCTGGATGAAATTCATCAGCAATCAGTTGTATTATCATCCCAGCCTGCTGTATCCTCAATCGGATCTGTTCCAGCACCCAATGAAGTTGTTGAGTCCCTACCTATTAAATCATACAACAAACTCTGTAGGAGCTCAAATGACGAAGTTGCACAGTGAGTAGAACATTTTACTTTTTGCTAGTTCATTGCACCTTTAAGATTTTATTTTGTATGGTATTTGCTTCAAAGCAATCTAACAATGCAGTGTTTTTGTTTCACTGGTTCCTTTTCTTCTTGCACCATTTTACGGTTTTATGCTTTAGGTTTGAATCTCTGGTTCTTCCTGAGAGAGTTATTCATATTGATATAGCACTTTTTAGAAGTAAATGTAAATGAATTTCCAAAAGGTTATGCAAATCTTTAGGGTCAAAGTAGCTAAAAGAGATACTTTTTGCTGAGTGTATCCATTGTAATTAAATATTGCAGATACGTTTTTTGGATTTTGTAAGCTCCTTGAAGTTTGATTGGAGAAAAAGTAATAAATAGGACCCCCTGCAATTGCATCTCTGATTGTTAGTTAACTGAAAAAATTCAACTTGTCTGATGGAAAAATAGCTAGAAGAGACACAAAGATTGAAGGGAAGCCACTGAAAAAGAGTAGCACTTGTGACTGGCATGATTAATTAGTAGTCCTATGGAAAAGGGAAAATTATGACCAATGTAAACAGGCTCAATAACCAATTGAGTCTTGCTTAACCTTCTCTATACCCTTCTATACTGCATTTGGGAAATCCCAAAATGAAAATCTTTCTTCCCCTGAATGGAGGCAAATGTAGATTTATCTAAAGGTTTGTTATAGAATACTGATTGAAGAATGTTCATGTCTGTTCCGAGAGATAAGTCGATGTATCTTTGTTTTTTAATTTTCCAATATGTGAGGAATGAGGATCTGAATTTTATTTGCTCTCAGTTTGGAGTTTGAATTATTGGAAGCATTTCAACAAACCAAACTATCCAGCCACTTGGCATTAGTTATATTGGATAAGAAGATTTAGAGCCATTTAACGAGCCGATCTCTGTTTCAGATGGGATTTCTACCATTGTATTCTTTCTTTTTCTTCTTTTTTCTTTTCAGAGTGTAGAGTTTGCTTTGTCTGAAATGCAAGCACATACACCTGCACGAACAGTGCTTTGACATTCTGTTCCATGTTATATAAGTGATATAATGGTATTTCTAACACTAGAAGATGTGTCCTTGATGCTACCAACACAAACACTGTGACAATGCAATGATTCTAAAAGAAAGAAAATAATTTAAGTTATTGGGATACCTCTCAGCTCAAAGCATTTGCCACAAAGTAGCAATAATCCTGAGGGTCTTCTTACTAGTTTTTGCTGTCACTTGGACTTTCATAAATTATCCTATTCTGAATAGAAGTTTTAAAGAGTTCTAGGTGGAAGTGTTGGTCTTCTTTCATTCTCAATCTACTGCTATTGTGGGATTTAGACTTAGAAATAATCTATTTGGTTATATCATCCTGGAGTAAGTTAACTAATTGTTGGTGAAAATTACAATATTACAATATTATAACGAAAAATAAAATGAAAATAAAATCTCTTCAGGCTGAGGTGCGGATATCTCGCGCTCTTTAAGGAGTTTCAAGCCCACTACAATAAAACTTTTCACCGGTCTAGTAGTAATTTTCCTGACTTGTCCCCTCTTGGATACAACAACTTAATCACGAAGTATAACTTAACAACTCTGGACAAGAGTTGAGTCCAAAGCTCCACAAAAAGAACACATCCCTTCACTCTTGGATACAACAACTTAATCACGAAGTATAACTCAACAACTCTGGACAAGAGTTGAGTCCAAAGCTCCACAAAAAGAACACATCCCTTCAACTTCTTGCATCCAAAACAAAAGAAAGCCATCACTATTTATAAGTGAAGATGTCTTCCATGAAATGAATACAAAGATAATGGGTAGTAAAGGGAGAAGATAAATGACCTAGAGATTACATGAGTTACAATGTATAATGGAGGAATAAAGAATTGACATAATGCCATAAACGGCATTTAGATGCTGCAATTAGCCCTAACTCCAAAAATGGAGTAATGCAGCAATTAAGTGACCAAACCAACGGGTAGCAATGGTATTGTCCACCAACAGTTGGAAAACAACAACTAAAGTCAATGTAGCAATGCAATGCAAAGATGCATATATTAGAATATTAAAATGTCACACTAACACTAATCATTACTGGTTGTCTGGGAATAAAAATAACATGGTTATTTGGGTGCTTTATGTTAAAACTCCTTCAGGTTTTGTTTATTATCTAATTCACAATGCAGAATATTTTTGAATTTTTCCTTTTCTTTCTTTCATTCTTAGTCGAAAAGTTAATGTGTTATGTGGTCTTGTTAGCTTGAATATTATGGCCTTTTTACTTCATGTGAACTATTTGGATTTATTTTGACAGATGTTACATTTGTCTGGTTGAGTACGAGGAAGGAGATACGTTACGAGCACTGCCTTGCCATCATGAATTTCATAGGACTTGTGTTGACAAATGGCTTAAAGAAATTCACAGGTATACTTTCCCCTTTTGCTTTGTGCTGATATCACTTGGTCAATTTCAGACGCTCCTCAACTATGTGTATCATCCAATTTCTTGTAGATTTCAATCTGGCCTTTCCTCCTTTCATGATTCTTGCAAAGAGATGAACAAAAATGTACTTGAATATGATTTGATGAGATGGAATCTCTTTAAGACTTGTTTCTTAAACATAAAAATTAGGGTATTTCCCTGGTTAGTACCCTTATGTGCGTCAACCTCCGTTGCGTTTGCTGCCATACTCATGAGCAGAAGTATCACTTTTCAAATCATGCTTACAAAGATAATGACTTCTTGGCCTCGTAAATATTCATTTGAAAGCTGAAGATTTCATTGAGGATCTCAACTAAAAAGTTGATCATCTTACCGAGAAAAGAAATTAGATTAGGCTATGAAGTTTGCCACCCAAAAAAAACAGATTAGGAGAGAATTAGTTTCTGAAGTGCCTGCAGCATGTTATTTATACCTTGTAATGTGTGATCACTAATTGATTAATTAAGATCCCAAGGCATTAGGAGTGATTATAATCTTGTCGTGTCTTGTGATAATTATCTTTTTCTTTTTTGACGAAAAATATCTCTCTTAAGGAAAGTGAAGTTAAAATTGTTCATTTTGATGTAGGGTATGCCCATTATGTCGAGGTGATATCTGCCATGTAAATGTTTGATGTTGCTTTCCTGGATATAGTTTCTTGTATTATGAATCCCCTTGATCCTGTTGCAAGAAGAGTTGGAGCCAGGAGTAATTTCACATCACATGTCCAGTAACTTTCTTCGATACACTTCAGTATGCACGTTTTGAGAGTTTGGTCCTGTTTCAATGCAGTTATCCATCTCTTTTTGTTGTAATTGTCTGCCTTTACAATATTCATTTGTGATAGAAACTTGGTACTTTCCCAGTAAAGATGGATCAACTACTTTTGCCATGCCAAATGATCTGGGGAACCTTTTCAAATGGGTAAGAAACGAGCTGCACATTTTCCAATTAATATGCTGGTGCCTGGTGGGTTCTATGGGAAGTCAAATTCATGACTGAGAAGTATCTTTGTATAATCCTTTATTGTTAAATAGATAAAGGAAGTTACCAGGGTCAATTTACTTCATTAAGAGTGACAAAAAACCTAGCACAATCCAGTGAGTAGAGTTTGGAAAGGCTAGTGTATATGCAACTTCACACTTAGTCGGTGAAGATAGAGCCTATTTTCTAAAAATCTCGACTCTGCAAATAGAAGGAAATTATTTGTTTTACATAAAGACAAGATCTTATTAGTTATTAGAATTAGAAATTACGTCTATGCAAAATGTCAATCTATAAGGTCTACTTACCATCTTGTGAGCCCATATTTTAAAATTTATCTAAAATAGCCATTTGATCCTAATTTTTTCCCAAAAAGAAGGGCTGTTGCGTCCTCTTCGTTTTTTTTTTTCTTTCTTTTACTGTTACTTCCTTTTTCCTCCCCTTATTCTTTTTCTCCATCTTCTTCTCCTCCTTTTTCTTCATAATTTGATGTACCGCAAATGAGAATCATTTCAGGCGTATTATTTGATGATGCTAGGATTCACCGTCGACGTTACTAGGATTTTTCCTCCAAGAGAGATCAGAAATAATCCTATGTTCACCATGATTCCAACCCCAGAAGAACTTCCATTCAAATTTGCAATGAAATGATTCATATTTGATGACTCAAAGCTAGCTACTTTAGTACAGAGTTGCCCTGTTGAGGAACGTAACGCGACTCGTGTTGAGGCTCTATCAGCCTTCCTATGGTCATCAATTATATCAACTTGGAAGGACAAAAATAGTGAAATCAAAGTTTGCATACTAATGACATCAATTAACTTGAGGAAGAGAATGAATCCCAATATCCCCACAAATTGTATTGGCAATCTTGTTTATCCAACAATGGCCAAATGGGAAGTTGAAGAAGGGGAAATGGATTACAAAAAGTTGGGTGGAAAAAGTTGAAGAATCAATATGGAAGGTGGAAGATGGATATATAAGAAGGATTCATGAGAAAAATGAGTACATAGATTACTTGATCTCAATTCTTGAATTGTGTTTAAGTAGAGAAAATGAAGTGGGACTTGCAGCTTTTATTAGTTGGTGTAAACTTGGTTTTTATGAAAGTATTTTGGATGAGGTAAGCTGTAACAATCTATCTTAAAGACGAAAAGTAAACAAATTTTAACTACTAATGCGTTTTAAAATCGTGCGGGCTAAATCCAAAGTGGACACAAGACAATTTAGATGGCTACTATAAAGATCTAAGTCGATGTCATTTTATGGATAGTCCTGATGGCAAGGGAATTGAAGTATGGATGGGATTGCCAGAGGAGCAGATGAAGTTGCTGGGGAGAATGAAGAGTTACTTTCATATGTTTCTTTAAGTCAAGTAGTTTGAAACTCGGGAATTTTAAGTAGTTTAGTTAATTGACCACATGAATTTTTATATTTTTTGTGAAAATTTTATTCCTTGCCTTGCAAACTCTCCCCCGTTTTCCTTTTCCTACCCCAATTTAAAGAAGATGATTGAAATTCAGATTAGATATATCATTTTAAGGCTTTGAATGGGCTCTTTAGACTTGAGATTGTTGTCCGGAAGAAAAAAATATTAGTAATATGTTAGCTTTGTTATCTCAAGGGTTTTATTTGCTTCAAATTTTCTAGTGGATACCATCAGAGAAGCTTCAAATTTATCTGAGGGTCGATTTGACATCATTTTATGAACCTTCAAGTTTGAAAATATTTTTAATATTTCTCTCTTTATGATATAACCTGCTACGACTTGGGTCTCTCTTGGATGGAGGCATCAAGTATATGCATCAAGAGATGCCATTTTCTCATGAATTGAAAGAAATTTTATGACCACATTCAAGGCAAGTAAGATAAAGATAACAATTTGACATAGATATGTTCCCCGCGGAAAAACCATCACCATTGTTGTATACTGTCATAACTCTAAACAATCTCAAAGGCAGGCAGAAAATCCGAAGCTTTATCACTTCAATACCCCAAAAAGGTCTTAAAAGATGAGATAAAGTTGTCATTCCTAACTCAGCAAAATTTCCAATTCTCTTAGTTCATTCTCCTAATAAGTTCATTGACGAAGTTCTCACGATTACCAGCATCACCTCCTTCAACATAGTGATTCCTTTTCTTCTTCAGTCCACCCAAAGGTGCCTTAAGCTGGAATGGCCATAGGAAGTTGTTGGCCTGCTTGAAATGGGGTCCGACGGTCATGATCTCATGGACTAGGTCTTCCATGCAGATAATTCCATACTTGCCCAATACCTGAAACAGGTATAATCACAATCAGACGTCAACAAAATACAAGAAACATTCAATTCGAAGACCACACTGCCACAGTTTCAGAAACTGACCTGCTCAATGACAGAGTTGTCAGTTAAAGCAATTCTCTGCTTGTCAACTTTCCCATAACCTCTCTTGTAGATCAATTCTCTAATACTTTTTAGGTTGGGATAACTGAAACAGGAAAACCAATGTACATAAATAACAGATCAACAGCAAAAACAATCCAGGTAATGGCAAAACTCTCAAGTGATAACCCTACCCATAGGTAACATAAGGTTCAACCCTGTGAAGCATGTTCACTGTGGCTTTGTTAACTTTCAAAAAGACACCATTAAAGATCTGCAATCAACATCAGAGTAAGAGAATCACACAATTAGAATAGGAGAAAGTAACCTCAAGATATCAAATGAAATCTAAATGGATCCACTACAACAAAATCAAGATACAAGGAAAATCAAATTCATTTTACATGGAAAGAGAAGTCATGAGATACAAAAACGAAGAATCTAAACCATTTCAAGTAAAATTTCACCCGCAGTATAAGTCAGTTAAAATAAACATTCTGCTCCAGATATTTGAAAAGATGAGCCATGAAACAATACTGGAAAACATTTTTATGGAATATTTCAAGCAAAACAAGGGGAACTAACAAATAAAATGAAAGGTGGATAAGTAAAACAGATACTTTCCAATTATTAACTGATTACTTTTATACTACCTAGAGTGTTCTGAGTAGTACACAAGAACCTACAAGCTCTCTCTAGCAATACCATCAAACAAGTAGTTACCTGTCTCAACCGTAGAAGCTGCAATATCTTTTTGGTCTGTGGAGGCATAGCATTAATCCTAAGAAATATAATTTTCATGAGTGCCTTTACAATACCAGTGATTTCAAAGCACAAAAGGACAGCCACAATAAGAGCTCTTACCCACGGATTCTAATGATAAACAACAGCTTTGCCTCAGGGTCAACATAGAAACCACCCTTCAATCTAGCCTCGCGCTTCAAACGAATCAACTCCTTTTCCTATAAACAGCAAGTAAAAACTAACTACTGCATTTGGCACTCAAAACAAGAAATTATCCAAGGGTAATGGAGATTAACCAACCTGCTGATCATACTCCTTAGCATACTGCTTAGCTCTGTTGTAGATCAATTTCCGGTTCTCAGTACTTTTCTTCTTTGCAGCTGCAAGCTCTTGTGTCTTTGCAAGGGCCCATTCCTCACTCCTTTTTTGCTTTTTCAAGACTGACTCTGGAACTGGAACAGCTCCCTTAACTTCCTCACCCATCTCTGTCACATACCAATGTCAAATAACATGAGTTATCAATGCACTGTACTGGGTCATTGTTAAAAAGATGGCCAAATTAGAGACAACACTCACAAACAGCACAAAAACCAGAACCATCAAATAGCTAATATAAATTGCTCTGTACTCATCATAGGACCACACAAACAAACCCCTTCAGACAAGGGGTTTCTTTAATTATCTTTTTTGACAACCACTCTTTCCCAGCTAGTTTGGGCAAACCTCAACTAATCCATCCACAGGATACATGTCACCTCACACAAGCGCAACACGTACCAGGTAACTTTGTAATATAAAACAAATGCAAAGAAATCAACTAGTGTTTTATTGACCTGACGATGTTTAATCCACTTCATTAACCAGTAGACCACACCCTTAGGCATGGAATTTCTTTATTTCTTAGTACCATTAAATCTGACTGTCATATTTCATTACTTAGTGATCCAGTGCATTACATCTTCAGTACTAAAACGTTCTCTATTTTCCATTAATAATCCTAACCCTTTAAGAAACTAGTCTTCAATCTTAAACAAACAAACAAAAAACTCAGAAAGCAGAAATCTTTTATTACTGACATTTAAATAGAATGAATGATCAGAAAACACATAAATATATGTCTCGAATAAGCTGCATCAACAAACAAGTCATTTTCCACTACTATTTTTCATGTCTAGAACGAATAAAAGTGAACCTACACAGAGATCTTCAACCGAAAACCAAAAACAACAGCAAATAAAAGCCAAAAGCAAAGGTAAATGCAATAACAGAAGAATGTGAATGAAAATCGGATAAGAATTAGTAATATAGTACATTAAAGCAATGTAGGGTTACCTTAAAAATTGTAAAAGTAAGAAGAGAATAGGGCTGTTAGAGCTTTTCTGTGCTCACGGCGGGTGATATGGCGACGATGGCTGTGTTAGGGTTTTTGTAAAGTTTAGTGCCCTGCGCTGATGTGGATATGGGCCGGGTCGGTTCAAATATGATACAGGCCCTCAGCTCAAGCCTATGATGCTTGAGCCCAAACTTGAAAAGCCCACTGAAAAGGTGAAATTTTTCATTGATTGTCCCTTTTTTGGATCGCTAGTTAGTGAAGGACTCTTTTTTTCATATATAGTTACAAATTTTTTAGACAACATTCTAAAATTTTTTATGCAAATTGAAAATATTTAGTGCCTATTTGAATTGGTTCGTACTTTAAGTATTTTTGGAGTGTAGTTAAATAACAAAAATATTTATAAATATTTATAGTCGTGTTTATATTATATTTGTTACTATTTGTCGTATGTATGTTAATTTTATCATATTTACATATTGCTTTGTACTTTTCATTTTTATTCCCTTTCTTTATTATTGTCATATCTAGTTTATTCTGCTTACCTCACTTATGAGATTCCACTGATATGTTATTGTACTTAAAGATACTTAGTTTTAAACAAAAATATAAAAATAAGTCAAAATTCAAAAGCCAATCCAAATAGGTTTTTATCATATTTTTCAAAAAAAAATGTGAGTTATTGAAAATATTAAATCGTTCCTTATAAAATTGATTAACATATGAGCAAAATATTTAATCAACGTTATTGAAGAGATAATCATTTAAGGGCTATATTAGCATAACTTATAAAAATATGGAAAAAAGAAAAAATTAAATGATGATCGAAATAGACATTTGTAGGAACCAAGCAAGCAAAAGGTTGAATTAATAAGAATTTTCCTCTTTTATTTGGAAATGCTCCTCTACCTTAATTATACTTCTTGTTTTCTCAATAAAAATATTTTTTTCGTCCTAAATCCTGAAAGCAGTTAAAAGTAAATATTTCAAAACTGAGTTAATAAATATTCAATTACTATATAAAACAAAAATTAAGAATTTAAAAGGTATTGAAATAGGAGAAAAATAAGCATTTTATTAATGAGGGCCGGGGGGGGGGGGGGGTCTTTTCTTACTATTGCATTACATCTTTAATTCTTTTGTGAAATTATTATAAATTACAACGAATTTATAATTAAGTGAAAAATATTGTACACAAGAAAATGTTTTGCAATCATAATTTTGGCGTAAAAAATAATTCTGATTATGAGTAAGTTTTTTTTCATTTTAAATTACCATCTTTATTGTTAAAATGCACAAAAATCAAAATATGAAAAACAAAAAAAGAACAAGAAAAAGAAAACACACTCTAAAATCTAGCATAAAAAGAAATAGTTAAATCCCTTAAACTATGATGGCAGACTTTCGAGGACAATAAGAATTATTATCTCACGCAAAAGAAATAAATAAGAATTCCAATGTTAAATTGATTTTTGAATATAAATTATCTCCTAGTAAACTTTAATTAGATTTGCCTTTTCAAAAAAGAATTCTTTTTACTGTATTTTTCATGAAATTTCAAAAGAAAAAAAAAATATTTCACATTACATCATATGATTTATCCCAAAAAAATGAGACTCTACTTCTCCTCTGTGAACTTATAAACTTGTATAGACGTCTTAACTAGTTATAGTAGGTTACATTACATGCTCTAGTTTAATTTGTATGTTAAATTAATATTTATTTACAAAAAATGTTTTTATACCATAAAATCTATAAGCAAATTTTTGGAGGAAGCTTGAAAAAAGCTGAATTATAAGTGATGTTTAAAAGAATTAAAATATAGTTCCTTTGAAAAAATAATCATTTTTGGACTAAAGATTAAAATTTTCAGCTAGACCAATTATGATAATTGTTGACACCCAATTTTTACCCTCTACGGTGTCAAATTAATTATCGAGTCTTATTTTTGTTTTAACAATTTTTATACTATTATTTTCAAAAAAAAAAATTATTAAAAAATTACATTCAATTAAGGTGGGCGCGTGTACCACACGCGCCCCCAATTCCTCATTTAGCACCATCTTCTTCTCCTCTTCTTCATTTTCTCAAACAGACAGAAAACCTAAGCCTAAAATCACCGCCGCCGTCCCAGCCCTTCTTCCCCCCTCGTCACCGAACCGCCGTCGCAAGCTCTTTCGCCATCGTCGTTCCCTCCTCTTTCTTGTACAACACCAACAAACCGACCCACAAACCTACACGAC
>JAOTQJ010000102.1:18206804-18219279 GCA_025642045.1 Solanum sejunctum
AGCCATTTTGCTTTATTCCATCATACTCCAAAGCCAAAAAATAGTCAATCTTTGGCTCCATCCGAGATTGATGGATATATATGACGTAATCAAGTAATCATTGCATTTGTTTTCTGGCTTTGAACAGAAAATTTGTCTATCCACTGTGATCATATTCACCCAGAAAATTATGTTTTCCATTTTCAATGAAGCCTCAGTTTTCTTCTAATATTTTTTTATCATTATAATCACTTTCTTTTCATCAATAATATGTAGGAGATGCATTAAGGGTGTTGCTTGAAACAGCTGGAACAATCATCCCTGACTATGATCCTGAAACTGTTGTTTCATTGACTAAATTTGCTGATCAGTTGCCTTCGGTATTTGGTGAGGTATGTGCTGTCAGTTTTATTTGTTGAGCCAGCAATATGGATGAAACTTGTATTGTCTCCATTGCTTGTTCTTGCTGTTTCACAAATACTGTACATCTTGCTGAATCTCACTTTCTTGGTGCATATTCAACTTTAAGCTTTATGAATTTTAAGCTGATTATAGTTTTGGTCTTAGCTATCCGCTCTAATGAAATTGTCACTTCTTTAAGCTTGCTCAAGGGATATCAGAGTTCAAGCCAACACCTTCAGAAAATCTCGAGTGTTTCAAAAACATGTACAATGTCAAGCGTACACTGCTGGTATTCAAATTATGGTTCTATCATCCAGAAAATTAGCTTCTAATTGGAAGTCAATGTTGTATTTGATGGGTTTGAACTTTATTTCAGGTGAAGTTTGACCTTGATTCAATTGATGAGACAGATCGTCTTGAAGAGACACTAAAGCCTCGTGTAGAATCTTTTGGTGGAAAAGTGGAGAAAATTGCATTAACCGGGAACCACATCACACCATGCATACCGGTAACTTCCTCATTCTTGCAAGATTTTCTTTTTTCCGCTTGTTTAAGCAGCTACAGAAATAAGGAGAATTCTGCTGCAACTTTTGCAATGATATCAGTTCTACCTGTTAGCACGATGAGTTCATTGAGAAATGCATAGTTTGGCTTCATTATGTACCACTTAATGATAACGGAGACCTCCATTATTCATCCTTACATAGAAAGTGAAAATTGTTCATGCATACTTTGCATTATTCTTCGTTTTCATAGAAAAACAATGTGAATTTTTGTTTTTGTGATCAGGAACCAAAATGGCGAGTAGGAGCTGTATACACTCCAGCAGATGCTGTTGCTCAAGTGGTTAAGACTATTTCAATAAATAACACTAAGGGCCTATGTACAACCATCGCCAACTGGTTCAGTTATCTCGAGGAGTAATCTTTTGTCAGTTCTTCAAGTGTCATTACCTGCAGAAACATGGAACTCTCATGCACGATGTATAGCTCAACAATGACGAAAACTGCACATACTAGGTATGCAATTTTTTGGATCTTAAGCTTCAATACATAAACACAGTTCTCTACTGATAGTATTACAGAATCCTTCATTTTGTTTCTCTCATATTATGGCCTGATCTGACAAGTTTGATAGATTTCTACATTTTGATTTTACTTTGCCTGTTGATGAGCTTAGTGCTTCATTTTTACATTTGAAACTTTAAGTTTTATTCGAGTTCCATTCAAATATACATTACTACTATACTCAATGGTTACTCAAAAATACAAATATTTAATGTTGGAAATGCATCTTTAATCATTGATATTTCACCTTGGAATTAAATTCCTTCCTTGTAAATGAGGAATTTACAGTGCAAATTACATGATTAAAATTCTAACAAACAAAATAAATACTTACCACTTCAACTAAAAATGACTACCTAACCTATCAACTAAGACAACAACCAACCAACAGGTAATTGAACTAATCCTAAGTTTTCTAATTCTTTGGTTGAAAATTAATAGTAATTTCTTCATCTAGTCAAAGACTTGACTTCCTCAAGGACTTGTGAATTTTGGAATTCTTGACTATTCTCTAGTGCTTCAAGGAACACTTTTGGAACTAAGCACTTTTCACTTGAATACAACTTTTCTTGAATCAAGGTAGATCCAACAAGCTTCAGCAAATCTGATGTATGAAATGATTTCTCATCCTTCTGCAAATCAAATTCAAATGCACATAAGTTAATAGCTAATAGAATATATATTCTTTTATACAAACAACAACAATAAATTTTAAGAAAAAAGTAAACCATAAAATTAGAAGATTGTGTTATTTGTTTACGTCATATGATCCCATGAATTCAAGAAGTCCAGCTTGTGCTTGCAAGAACTTAATATACTTGAAAGTAGCTTGAAGCATTTCAGCAGTATTCATCCTGTGTCCACCAGGTATCAGTTTCCCCAATTCTTGTGTCTTATCAGTAATCTTCTTCCTCCTCTGCCTAGCCGCGATGCTCTGTGCTGACATCTTCTTCTCATTATTATTATTATTACCACCACTTCTCTTCATGACAACTCCAGTATTGTTGCTGCACCCGCTACTAAAAACAGGCATAGGAATTTCTGGAAGTGAATACGAGGCAAAATCTTGAAAGGTTGGAGGATTTGGCACGAACCTCTCATTGAGCAAACTTGGAGGAGGAAGGAAGTTGTCTTCTTGTCGCTTTGGGGTACTTGCAAAAATAGAGTACCCTGGCATGAAAGGAGGAGTGTGAGTGGACGGTGCTATTATATTATTTGGAAGGAAGTTGTCATGAAAGACCTTTTGACGTTTTGTGGTGCTTTCATAAACAGAGTACTCTGGAACGAAACACGAATTATGAGTGGACACGGTGGTTATATTATCTGGAAGGCAAGTGTCCTGAAAGACCTCTTGCTGTTTCTCATAAACAGAGCAAGAATTGTTGTTCATTTCAAAAGGTAAAATAAACTCGTCTGGATCGAAAAATGGATCAATGTAACAGTCTTGATCCGTATTTTCATAAAAGCTCTGTTCAACATCATAGTTGAAATCAAAAAGAAGCTCTGGAGTAAGCTGCTGCATTGTCTGTGAGTTGAACTCTTGAACATTTGGTTCCAACTTTGCAGCAGAATAGTAGCTAACACTAGTCATTCTTGAATACTCAACAAACACCCTTTACAAGAAAATACAAAACTAGCTTAAGAATATGAAGTGGTTAAGGTAAGAAAGATAAAATTAATTACCTTAATTGAGAAGACAACTCTTGCTGTTTTTTTCTGACTTGTTGAACAAAAGTAGACCTAACAAAGAAATCTTATTTTTTGTGGCTGACAAAGTAATATATAATGACTGCGGGAGGAGGGGGTTGGGGTCTCAATGGCAGTTACTGGTAAAAGAGTAATGGAGGAGAAGTTATAGGAATATGAACTGATGCATCGAATAATGGGGAGAGTTAATAGGGCCTCTTTCACTTTAATTATTTAACCGTTCTATTTTTACTTTTACTGTCCATTTTACTTGTCCCCTAATATAAGTAATTTTACCAAATCACAATTTAAATATAATGTCTTAAAAAAATATAATAGAAAAATGATTATAATTAATGATAATGGTAAATTATGAATTAAGTATAAAATTATTTTTTGATTTCATAAATTAGACAAGTATTGTTCAACATCCTAAAATACTATAGGACCAAGTAAAGAAAAATGATGGAACCTTTTAAGTTGCAGGCTAATTATATTAAGTGATAAAAATTGTACACAAGAAAAAAAAAATACAATACAATTATGAGTGAGTTTTAATTTTAAATCATTATCTTCACCGTGTGTGCAAAAGTCGAGGTATGGAGAATAAAATCACTCTCTAAAGTTTAGCTTGAAAAGACAAATAAGTGAAAACAATAAAAATTGTTGTCTCCGGCATAAAATAAAAACAAGAATTGCAGTGTTAAACCGTTTATTGAATGATACTTGCTTTGTTCCTTTTTATAAGTCATTCTTACTATAAAATGTATATTTCTTAATACTCTTTTCGTCCATTTTTACTTGTTCAATATTTTATGTTGGGATATTCAACAATACTTATTCACTTTATGTAATTAAGAGATATTTTATATTTACTATTTATTCTTTATTATTAATTATAATTATTTTTTTATATATTATAAATATATTCTATTTATGGTAAATGTCTATTTACGTAGATTCTTTTAAGAGTTAGAGTCATTTTTTCTTTTTTTTCCTTCCTTAAAGTTATTTACTTAATGATCTTATAAAATTATTTTTAAAATTTCTCCGTAAGAATTTACATGTTTTTTATACTACCTTTTTAGCACATAAACCTAAATTAAAGTAAGGTCTCATGCTCCCACAAATACTAAATAACTTTCCATAGATAATTGTTTTATAAATTTATAGTACTCTTCCGAGGAATGTAATCGAATAAAGTGAATTGAATTTTCAAGTTTTACATCAAAGGTATAAGTTATCGTCATTGAATAGATGTCTTGCAAGAAAAATAAAATTAGAAAAATTACATACGTAACTAAATATATGTTAATTAATTAGCTAATATAGTTATAGTTTGAATTAATTACAGTTTGCAATAAATTTCTACCTGGAAAGCAAAATTAATTTGTATGTGTATGCACGCTTAATATTGTTTTATCTGTCACATCGAGGATTGTGATAAGATGGATAGGATCTTTTTCCTCTTAATAAAAAATCTCGTATTTCAACTTTAAAAATAGAATAAATTCAGATAAAGAATATTTTACCTTCAATTGATCTTACACAGGTAATTCGATCAACTAGAACTCCAAACTAGATACCAGATGAGAAACAAACAATATATATATTGTCTATCATTTTTTGAGTTAAATCAATATTTTAATTTGATTTCAAGTAGTATAAAATCATATAGCTAGGCCAAATTTAAAGCTAAAAAATATTTCAACCTCCATTTTTTTAACATTTAGTCAAGGAATAATTTACATCTATAATATATTCAGTTACCACGTCCGTTTATTTTTAAAAAAAAATAATCAAAAAGTAAAGCAAGTAACTAAAAGTAACTGTTACTTGTGCTTTTGGTAAATTTTTACCACTTCCTTTTTTTGTTTTACCGCAGATCTATAAGAGCAATTACACAAACCTCTTCTTTTTTTACCATAAATAAATATTCGCACTTGATTTACATACGAATTATATAAATTTAGTATGTTTTGATTGATTTTTAAAATAATAGTTTAATTAATTTTAATTAAATAAGATAACCCTAGTGTAGACACATATAGTGATATAACGTATTTATTGATGCATATAAATTCTGCTCTTGCTAGCAACATCAATTTGTGTATGCACGTTTAAAGTGAAATCCTATTGTCTGTCTAACTAATTTTGGTCTCAAAGCAATATAACATTTAGCCATATGTAGTGGCTTTTCTTTAAAAAAAAAATATATTCAATATTTATATTGAAATTAAATTAAATTGAACTCGTATTGCATAGGGGCAATGGGTCCATTTGAAGAAACTAATTTTTATTAATAATTTTTGATATTCATGATTCAAAATCAACATCTGATTAAAGGTGATGTAACTCCTTCAATGGTTCACAATATTATTTAAATTTAAGTTTGTTAAAAAAAAAGGTTAAAAAAAAGTAGTTTGTTTCTGGAATGGTTGTAATTTTATATAATTTAATTTAAAGCCAAATTAGTTTTCATGGTATATTGTCAAAACTCTTCATTAATTAGCACATGCCTAAATTTTTGCTGGCGGCAAAGTCGCGGAATTTTTGTTATAATAAACCAAACGAAGAGGAAAAAAATAAATAGATTATGTAATGCTGCGTCAAAATAAACAAAAACTGAAAATGGTGTTTATAATTATACCAAAAAAATTTAAAAATTGATTGATGTTTATTTAAGCAAAATACTAATTGTGTTTACTCACAAAATTAATATACAAATAAAAGTCATATTCAAACATAAGCTCAATAAAATATTGTCCGATCAATGGCCAAATATTTACAAAAATACACGCATTATGTATATATAAAAATAGCGTAAATAAAGTTAGGATGCATGTTAATTAATCATGATTAAGAGCTAAAGAAATATGTACAAGCACCTACTATGTATATATTAATTTAATATAAACAACAGATACAAATACATTTTCATAGTAAAATCACACAAACATCTTCTTTTTTTTTTTTAATTTTGTTTCCCACCAACATTTATTCAGGGAAGTAACAATAAATTAAAAAAATCAAATAGTAAAGCAAGTAATTAAGAGTAATGCAGTTGTGATTAGCTGAAGAATAGTGACAAAATCCTAAAGAGTAAAAACGTTGTGGTTTAGCACGTTAGACATTATTGCGAGTTGCGTTAATCATATCAAAGATTGTGGTGAGATGAATAAGATTTTAAGTTTCAATTTTTAAGATAAAACAAAATATATATTATATTAAGAAAATGCTTTCCCTTTAATTAATCTTAAGTAATTAAAACTCTAAATCATATAGCAAACATTGAATAAGAAATCACTAAAAGATGTTACGTCCATGATTTTTTGAATTAAATGAATATTCCAATTTCATTTCAAGTAACATAGAATCATATTAAGCCAAATTTAAAGCTTATTTTATTTTCAACAACCATTTATTAACATCAAGTGAAGAAATAATGTATGTCCATAATATATTCAGTCACCATAATCTTTTTTTTTTTAAGAAGTTATATTCGTTTATAATTATTATATAGAACAAATAAATAAATTATTTATTTGTTTCAAATAGTCCCAAGATCCCCCTTTACACTTCCTCACATTTTAAAAAAAAATAAAAATAAAAATCAACATAGGATAGGTGGATTTGGTAGTAGATTGTAACAAATATTTACTTTTATCCGGTGTATAATTATGATAAGTGTTAAAGAAGTTTTTATACAAGCACATGTTATACATTATTTTTAAAACTCTTTTTAGCTTAATGCATTATCAATCACTTAAATTTATCAAAATATAGTATTAGATATTTTGAACTAAATTACATTTTAATTAAACACTTTAATTCCTAATAAAGTATTGTAATTAAATAATTTCATTTGAAATTCTTTTCTAAAATTATGTGTTTATGTTCGTTTATATTTAGTACTTAGGTAAACCACATAAAATGTCTTTCTTTTAGACTTTTAGTTATACACATTTGTCTCAATACGTTGTAAAACTTTATATATTTTTTCTTTGAGATTAATACATAAAATTAAGGGAGATAATACATTTTATATAATTAATTCAACTATCTAATAGATGATATGAAATATATATTCAAAAAAATTGAACAAAAAGTATTGAATTCAAATGCTTAAATTAAAAATTCTGATTAATTTAAGCTATACTATGTATCAACCACTTTTTTTCGTCTGCACCTATTAAGTGACTTATTTTTATGCCATTATTTGACTTAATGAGGAGCATTTTTCCTCTCCTTTTAATAGTAGTATATTTTTCCTCTCCTTTTAATAGTAGTATAGTATATAAAGGATACATATAATTCTAAACTATTAAACTATATTACATAAGTTATTTATAACTTATTTGTTAAATTAAATAATTAAAACGAATATGTATAAATCATTTCAAATTTAAAATAGCTACATTAATTCTAAACTAACAAACTATATTACATTATTTATTTATTTATAAAAACATCTGTATTTATTTTTGTTCCCTCCTCTTTTTATATTTTTTTCCTTGAAAAGTTTTGAATTCATGAACAATTCTGACTTAATTTTTCCATTCTATGCAGCAAATTCATTGGCATATCTCACTATTCGCATTTAATTTATGCTATAATTAATCTAAGGGTCTATTAAAAACAACTTAAGGTCTACACATACTTTTGCCATAAAATTTGCTCAAGATTATCCTCAAAATATTTTAAAATTTCCAAACAGTGGCCAGGAGAAATTTTACTTCTAATCACAACTTCGACTTCAAATTTTTTCGAAGTAAAGTCCATATCCAAACATAAAAAATCACAATTTTAAAAACTCAACTTCATAATCTATGATCAAACCGGAGTTTAAAGATGCTCATCTGTGTATTGTAAATGGAGGCAAGTTTCCAATAATGACCCATGAAAACTCAGCCTCAAGCTACAAGGCTGTTTTTTTTGACATGGAAATGATACATATATCTACATAAAGACTAATAGAGTAAAACTTTGCTTATCAAGGTGAATTTTCAGCAGACATGCTGCTACAAGCTTCTCTGCCTATGCACCACACTCTTCGGCTTGGCGTTGCAGTTACTGAACTCATCCTAGATTCAGCAAACTGAAGGTCTGTATCAGAAGCATTGGTACGACTAGAATCACAAGATCGTCCATCTGTTTTGTTCATCTGATCAATCAAGGAGTGCCTCACACGACTTGGTATGGGACTATCGGTCAATCTTGGAATTCTCATGCCAGGAAGGTGGCATGAAGCCGCGGGAGAATTGGGATTGCTCAAAATGTCTTCTTGCAGAATTTCTCCGATCCTAGTCAGGATGCTGAAGGCCAAGTTCAACATAGCACGAGAGTATGCTTCAAGAATTGAACACCCCACGTCCTACAACAATAAGAAGGTACAAAAACAATTGAGAAGCCATGAAGTACAATGACTCGTTTTCAGTCGTGATATCCTGATCATGGTAAGTACAACTAGTAGCACTAGGAAGACACAATAAAAGCTAAGGAAAAAACTCGAGGGCGTAGCAATTAACTCTATGCAGTAATAGTGGACAAGTAAATGTTAATACAATTGTTTTCTTGGACCATTTATAGAAGACCCCCATTAAAAGCAGCTCACAAATCTCGAAACAAGGTTCTTATGAATTGGTAATATGTCAATGATTCTGACCTCCCAGAACCACACTGTACGACTCATTGCTGTAAGAACAGAATGAATACAAACAATTCAGAATGAAGAAAACAGATGATTTAGCTTTATCAAAAGAAAGATTTAGTCTTCTTTTAAATTTCAGTGCAACGGTTCTCCTCATCTGAGAACTTGCCATTCATGTGCTATTCCTCCCCACTAAAAAAAGATTGAGAATCTCGAGACTGAAACAAAAATGAAGCAATGCTTATCACAACGCTCTCCTTTCCATGTTCATTCTGTCTTATGGATGTAGCTAGTGGGATGTAAATCTTACCTTGCCATATTGGATCTTTGTGACATTGAGGAATGTCTGAGGAAGGTTTGGGTATTCATTCTTGAGTTGCTGCAGAAGAGCTTCTGCTCTGCTCGATAACACCTCAATCTTGTCCAGTTCAGATATTGGATCTTTTCTGAAAGACCAAGATGTTCGAGCTGGAGATTTTCCACTCTCATGTTCGGTGATTTTCTCTTTCCATGCAAGTACTGCAGCCTCTAACCTGTTTACAGCTTCAAGGGCATTGTGTTCAGATCTTATGCCAAGGGAATTTAGCATAACCTCCACAGATGTTGATTCCAAATTCAGGACCCTATAGATGTCCTCCCCCAGACTTGTCCTTCCAGACTGTTAGAGTGAAGTGATCTTGTTAAGTGGTTCTTATGAACAAATAAATGCATTGTAGCTACTAGAAAATAGCTTCAGTGACATGGCTAACTTACCTTTGGAAGTGCATCTTTAATAATTGTTGGAACAGGCATTTCAGACAAGACATTATCGTTGATAGCTTTAGCTGCTTTGTATATTTGATTCACCAATTTACCCTGATTCAGCAATTTGTTTCTTTCAGAGTCAGAGAGCCCAGCTATGGGTACTTGGGGTGATGGAAGCCACCACCTTTTGCTCTCCCCAGCACTTCTGCTTCTTCCTTCTGCTCGGCTACCCACTTCAGTATACCAAAACTCTGTATTAACCATTGAATCCAGAGCTTCCTAGAAAAATTTCAAGAAATAATATTTAGAATTAGAACCAAATTGATGCTTTAAAAGAAATGGTCTACTGTTCTAAGATTAAAGAGACCACCTACAAGAAGCATGGAGTCCAACTTCTGAAGTGCTGGAAGATTCATATGGATGTCTGCACGAGCTTTTGGAATCATGATCTGGTCCAACAGCACGCAGAACTTAAGTCAAACTTTACTATGATGAAATACATTTATTTAGTGAATGGCTAAAAGTCACAGATACCTCCAATTTCTGGCCATCAGAACCAGTTTGTTTAGCAGGAACCAACTCAATCATATGGTTCGTAGGAGAGAGCAACCACTCCATTTCTCTCTTCCATTTCCTCTTCCCATCCTCTGCAAGTGGCTCCAATTTCCATAGTTCTCCAAACACCGATGCTGCAAATCGAGTAACAACATGTCAAATCAGGAGAGAAAAGGAAGAATAAAGTGGGAAAAGCCGATGAAGAATTGTAGGACATTTCTGAGCTCCGTGCAAATCTTTTGTCCCATACCACAAGAGCCGACTTGTTGGGCTACACCTCTTTACTCACTAAAGCTATTATTTAGTCTCATCAGCCTAAGTCCTTGCTGCATTTTATTAGACCTTGTTTGTTTGTTACTGATAATGGTGATGTCTAGGCCATTAATAGAGCTATTTTACTGGCCTGTTGGACCTTTTAATTGTAACACAAGGAAAGAGTTATGAATACTTGAGAACAAACGAAATTAGCAACTCCTATCACCTGCAAGATTTGTAATGGCATTTGACAGTGCTAATGCAGTGGAAACCCCCTTGGTTCCTCCAGTCACATCCTCCCCCAGCAACAACTTTGCAAATTTTTCTTTCATTGTTTCCAAATCAGAAAACTGGGCTGTATAAGCCGGTTTTTCTTTTACATAGTAGTGTTTTGGGCTTGCTGAGAAATCCCACTCCTCAGATCCCTGATCATCCCTCTTCATTGTTGTCCAGTGAGACGAGAAAGATCCAAAAATAGTATTGCTGGAACTGCTGCTTGAGTCGTCGTCATCCAAGGAATCTGTAACACCTCCATCACCTCTGCTAGTGACACTTTGACTGTCATAGGGCTGATTGTTCAAAATACTTTCAAGGCCATCATATGTTTTAATTCCTGAAAGTTAAATTAAAATTCGTAGTTAAATTATGCTTAACCCTTCTTGGCCTGTATCCCATGAACTTCTAACATATCAAACATTAGTAGTCAGATGGAGGAAAGTGTAAAGGCTAGTCCAAAACACTTGTTAATAAGATGTAACAAGAAAACTGTATTCTGGGGACCATAATGCTTACGGTGTTGATTGCATGACAAAAATAGATAGAATGATCACAAGAGCATGCACAGTTCATATGGCCTTTAAGTCTTACTGATGATTTAGAAAGAGTAAGCATCCTAAAATGAGCAATTTGACTATGTTACTTATACAGCATATATGTCGCACAAACATGAAATACCAGCATATTTAATTAGCAAGTATGTTTATGTTCATATTCTTATCACTGAAAACTATTCTCTTTGTTAAATGCTGGAGAAATAAAAAAATGACAGCTCAATGAACAAATTGTCAACTTACTCTTTGCCAACAAGTAGGATCACTGGAATGGTAAGCAAATAAAATACTAATACAGATCTAGATCTTCAAAGAAGATCAATTATTGAAGCAAATAATTCCAAGTTTTCTGTTGTACATTATTTATCCATACTCATAAGAAATAAAGATGACTAGATGTATATATCAGTTAGCTCTACATTTCTTTTAAAATAGTGTCTGTTCAAAGCTGGTTACACTGAATATACAACAACAACATTACCCCAATGCCTCAAAGGCTCCCGCCCATTGCGGGGTAAGAGGGGGTCGGATGTACGCAGTCTGACCCTTATGTTTAAAAACATAGTGCGACTGTTTCCGGATGACCCATGATGAGCGTCGAAAGTTGCATTGACTAACTGCTACTTCACAATTGAAAGAAGTGCAGACAGTTTAAAGAGCCATTTTTCTTTATTCCATTATACCCCAAAGCCAAAAAATAGTGAATTGGCTCCATCCGAGATTGATGGAAAGCTGGTTACACTGAGTATGGTAGAAATAAATGCCATGAACCGAAAAGAGAATTCCACAAGTAGAAGTTCATAAAAACACAAGACCTAATGATTTCACAAAAGAAAAGCAGGCCTAATCCCTCCTCTAGTTACTTCAGGTGTTGCATGGAATTGTAGTGAAACTTTTAGTTTCAAAGAACTACTAGAACTAGATTAAGGTCCGCCATTTATTTTAGTTTGTAAACAAGAACCAGCAGAACTACCACAGATCTCTACATGGCGAGCTTAATGATAAATCACTACCACGTATACTTATATCCCCGTAACACAATATACCACCAACAATGTACCCAATGTAATCCCAAAAGTGAGGTCTCGGGAAGTGTATGCAAACCTTATCCCCACCTTATGAGGTAGATAGGCTATTTCCAATACACCTTTGCTTAAAAAAGAGTGTGCTTATACTTTCAAAATGAAAGTAGTATTCCTATCCTTTCCATCTCTGAAATTATTAAAATAAAAGGTAGAAAATTTCAAAGCGTAGTTCCTCCCATGTGACTTATAATTTCAAAATATGCCTAACTAGTGCTAGGTCCC
>JAOTQJ010000102.1:18223965-18234173 GCA_025642045.1 Solanum sejunctum
CTCTAAGGAGGGTTGTTTCATTTTACTTATATATTCCTGTATGAGTTTATGGGAACTCAACGTATTTTTCAGTTAAATCTGCTTCTATATTTTTAAATATTATTTCTTTTTAGTTTTACTTAGCTGGGTTATAATAATGGTTCTTCCATCGGAGGAGTAGGGTGGGTACCATTCATGTCTAATTTAGGGTCGTAATAAAGTTGGTATTAGATAGGGGTGTGCAAAAATCTAATCGATAAAAACGTTATTGGTTTATTATTATTGGGTTATTAGGTTATTGGGTTTTTAATGATTTTGAAAAAATAGATTATTGAGCTATCGGTTTTATATCGGCTTTTACTATTGGGTTATTGGGTAAACCTATAACCTTATAAGATTATAATAATTTACTATTTTACCCCTTCATAAATATTAAATATTAGCAACTTAATAGTAATAGGACACTATAACAATACTTTACATATTTTAATCTTTATTAGTACTTAAGTGATTAGTTATCCACTTTAGTATTTTAGTTTGTAATTAACTAATTATTGCTTTTGCAAGTTTGTAAACATAGTTTTCGTACTCTATCTACTTTTTATTAATGCAAATTTTCATTACCATTCTTATCGGGTAAACTAAAATTCAATAAAAATTATTCTATTAGTTTCTTATTGATTTAGCATATTTAAAAATCAACAACCAATAAATCAAACCGATAATGTACAAAATCGGACCGAACCAACCGATACACACCCCTAATATTAGATATCTAGATTCATTGATCTCATTATATCAAAATGAGTCTAGTAAAGTCTTGCAAAATGGTATGAAAAAATGTCTACTTTTCTTCGAGAGGCTATCATACATTGGCTCCGTTGTTATGTATTGGATGATTCTAGAAACATGGTAAGACGTTGTATCATCACGAAATTCATAATGGTGGTTATCAATTGGGTAAACTCCCCAACTAAAGTATATTTATACATACATATATATATATATATATATATATAAGTTACATTTGTTTCTGCATTAAATAAGATGTTTTAATTACATTGCATTGTTTATATTACTGAGTTGATTTCGAGTTAAGCCTTGAGTTGAGATATATTTTATAGCAGACCATTTGAGTATTTAAATTTTCATATATTGAATTGTATTTTTTGACTCATTAAATAGTATTTTATTACAGTATACTACTCTTATTGCTGAGTTATTTTGAATTAAGTCTTTGAGTTGACCATCTTATCCAAAGTTTCTATTTTGACCATTTTATATATCTTAAATTTTATGTCCTAACACTTTAATATTACATCATTTTATGATATAAATTAAAATATTTTGAATAATAAATAATCAGTAAGATATTTTTTTAGCAGCAGTTGATAAAACCTCCTTCACATGTGAAGGTACAACATCTTTTAATCTGAATTGGCTTGCAAACTCCAAATTAATGACCTTTATAGTATTAATGTGATCAATATGGCATTTGATTGCTTCAGAAGTTTATCATTCTTGAAAAATTATAACACAACATTAATAATAGATGATCAAGTATTTTTGAAGTCACAAAGCCCTTTGGCTCTGGATTGTTTATTTACTTTTATACTAAACATAACGTCTTTAACATCTTTTATCGAATATCTTTTTAATAAGTCAATTTGCTATTTATTTTTATACTAAATATTATTGATTTTGAGTTACCAGTTGATTACTCTACAGTTATTTAACTGTCTTATTAAATATTTTATGCTTGATAATAGGAGAAAAATATTTAGTATTATTATTTCTTTTCTACATCAAGTAGTCTTATCCCTCTATATTATTAACATTTTAAAGTGATTCTTAACAATTAGTTTGATAGAGAAAAAATAAAATAAAATATCAAAGGTTTAAAAGTTGAAGGGGTTAGTTATTAAAAAATGTTGGAGTAACCTAAAAATGAAATTATATTAATTATTTTTGAACATTCTAAAAACGTATAGATTTAAACAAAGAGACTATTATAGAGTGCAAAAGGAATAAGTGGATCATGTTTTCACAAGGAAATGAACCTTTGTAAAATAAAAACCAAAACAATGCAAGCATAAAAAAATTCCATTTAATCCAAAACAAAATGAGGTTCATTTTGTAAATCTATGCTAATTATATTTTCTATTTAAACTCATTTTAAATTAATATAGTACAAAATAAAAATAAGAATAAAATTACTATTGCAACAACAATACTAATATTCCTACTAAGTACCACTTGTATTTTGGACTTTTGTAAATTGTAGCCATGTAATTTATAATAATTCCCCCACCTTATATGGTTAGCTATTATGACATGGACTCTTCAGAACTATCCACAATTGAGTAACTTCATTTTCAAAATTTGTCTATATGAATGTGAAATCCCAATAATTCAAAGACAACATTTTCTTTCTTTTCACATATTTTCATACATATATTTGGTTAGTAATTCAATCATTTTTAATCACTGAAAAGCTATGCCCTTTTAATTATTTTAGTGTTAAGAAGTTATAAAGTGTAGTAGTAATTTTAACTTAACATTTACAGTTTCTTTATATGGCAGTAGTTACCTATGTATTGTATTCTATTCTTTAAATATAATGTTTGTTTCAATTTTTTTATGTAAATTTTTTTTATCACATTGATTTTTACTTAAATTTTGTCATATCATATTAATTTTACCATATCTTATCATTCAATCCATTAAGTATATAAGTATCAATTTGGTTTGATTATCATTTCTGTTTTTGTTTTCTCATTTTATCTTTCTATGCTATTTAATAAATTATATTTTATTAGTTATTCCACATTTCTTTATAATAACTCTAACCGTCCCCCACTTTTATTTATATTTACTCTTTAAATTTTTGATGTGCAACATAATGTAATAAAGAAAAATAATATAATCTATTCAAATATTATATTTATCAAAATAATACCATACAATACATTATAAAATACTTATCGATCATGACCAACCTAGCACTTAATAATTCTGAAAAATAAAATGATATTGCCACCATTTAAAGAAACTGTAATTGTCCATTGAAAAGTTAGTTTACCAAAAATGATTATTAGTTGTTCGTAAATAATAAGATTAAGTGTGATGTGACAAAACTTCGTGGAAGAATTCGAATATATTGTACGACTTCAATTATTGGAGGGGAGCCTCTTCCTCTCAGTTCCCATCAGCCACTTTTTTCATTTAATTTCAGTCATTTATTTATATAAAAAATAGTAAATTCATATAGTAATCTAATAGTAGTTGTTTATAGTGTCAATTGTTTTAGGTTAAAAAGTATGATTTACAGGATCATTGAGACTAGTGACATTCTTGTCAAAATCATAGCTTTCTGCTCGATCATAAATTTTAAAGTTGAAGATTTAAATTTTTTGAAGGTGTAATTTTTGAAATTTGAAATTGTGTTGAAAAAGTTTAAATTTTTATGAGTAAAAATTTCAAAAAAATTAAAAATAAATATTTTGGGGTACTTGAAGATCAAATTTTTAAAATCTGATCAAATTTAATGGTTAAACATATATTTGAACATACTTTTTAAAGTTACAATCCAAATTCTATGGCCAAATGTCTGCTTAATCAAAAGTTTCATCCTTTGTATACATTATGCAATTTATTTTGTATATACATTTTTTTTATATTTCAAAATCAGCTTCCCCACCTTTATAATATGAAATAAAATTGCGTATATTCAATTTTCTTAGATTTTATTTATGGAATTATGTTGAACATGTTATTATATATTTTTTTTATAATTATGGATCACTTTTTGATGAGTAAAGTAATGCAATAGTCAAAGTTAAAAATCCTCGAACTGTTTTGTTTTAATTATTCCAAATAATACCCTTGATATCAACAACAATAACAACATACCCAGTGATATCCCACAAGTGGAGTCTGGGGAGGGAAGATTGTACGCAAACCTTACCGCTACTTCATAGAAGTAGAGAGGCTGTTTCCTAAAAATAATATCCTTGATATCATGAACTGCAAATATATTTATAAGTTAAAAAACAAAATCCAAAACATTAAAAGCCCGTCTAGCTCAGTTGGTAGAGCGCAAGGCTCTTAACCTTGTGGTCGTGGGTTCGAGCCCCACGGTGGGCGCTTTTATTGATTTAAAATCATCAAAACTTGTAATAATGAGATTAATTATTAAGATATTTACAATTTTATTTTTTCAATTATGATGGCATCTCATAAACTACTATTATTCCTGCCAAACTTGATAAATATATCAGTTTTCGAGATGTATTTCTATCTCTTTAGTAAATGTGATATATACTTGGAGTAAATTATTCATAAAAATCTCATCCAGACAAGTTAGAGTATAACTTACTCATTCAATCAAATTTAATAGTTTTAATTCAAAATTTAAATTCTATATTCTTCTTAAAAGATCAAATCAATAAACGTAAATTACTAATTTGGAATTCAATAGCTGTAAAAGTTTATATATTTTAAATCCCGACTCAATATATGAGTCTTATTAGTAATTACTTTCTCTTAAATGTGAAACTCTAGTTTCAAATAAACTTAAATTCATGACAAATTATATAACAGATCATTCTATCAAATTAAGTGTTAATGTTATTTAAAATAAAAGGTCTTGATATTAAATCGTTGGACTTTTGAAACCTTCATGCTAAATAAGTTGATTATCTATTTAATTAAGTCAAAATGATTTGACATATTTCATTTCACATGTTCTATACAATTAGAGGCTCCTAAAGAAAAAAGTCTCAACTAAAAGTAGTTAATAGTTATAGAAGCGCCCATTTAATTATTAGTTATATGCTCTTGTAGTTTAGTAGTCCTAAGTAAATTATTTGATTAAAAAATGAGCCCACATTTAAACATAAAGGATATAATTATTGATCTTAGATTTTTCGTTTGATTAATTTAATTAAATGGAGTACTATTGTTGTAAATTCTTTTACTTGTTGAATGGGGCAAGTTTTTTTATTTTTTAATGATGACTTGGTGACTGCGAAGGCGATCACTGCAGTCTGCAACACTCATTTGAGAGTGACGCTCTCAACATAATTTTTTCTATTGAATCCAAAATCTCTAGTTAAAGATGAAGCAATCCCACCGCATCACAACCTAACACATTATAGCTGATTGCACATAATCTTTGTTTTAGCTTTCATTTGCATAATTATATTAATTAATGACTTTCAATTGTTCAAGTCATTAATAAAGGTTGACCTTAAAGGTTAAATTGAATATTCTACTATGTCTCTGAGAAGTAGAAAATTTATTTGAATTCGATAACGGTTCTACAGAATAGCCTTGTTCCTTTCATCATAAATGGGATAATTAAAAGAATTCTACTCACAATTTAAAGTTTATAAATTTTAATTTTTAAATTTTTTTAACTATCGAGTTCTTTATATAAAATTAGTAGTTTATATATATTTAATTTATTTTTATGACATATATAAAATATAAATCAAAATTATTAAGTTCGATCAAATTCATAGTTAATACTCTAGTTGCTTCTACTTAAACGTCTATCAACATTCACAAACAAAACAAATCAACCTTAAATATTAATAATGAAATGTCAACTTCACATGTATTATTTGTGACTTCATATTATCCCCTGTAATTGTTCAAAATGGACCCATTAATTAAAATATATCTTGTCACATTATAATTAGTACGTATGTCAACTTAATATATATCTTCAAGTGGAGCCTATGGGTCACCGTGTGTAGGACGAAGCTACTATTTCACTTATGAATTTGGGAGAATCTATAATTATGTTAAATAATTTATTTGATTTTGATGATATAATTTTTATCAATTGTTTAATTTATTATTAATATCATAATTTATTATCTATAAAAATAATGATATTAAATAAGAATGTATAACTAATATAAATATTTTGTATTAATTATACATGAATTGAAAACACTTCAAACAAGTGATTCAATAATATAAAAAATTACCTTTAATACCAAAACAAGTGATTAAATTATTTCCTTGAATACCTTCTATCAAACTTGTTAAAGTAATCTAAATATTTCTTCTTGACCAAAGGGGAAAAAAACCCAATGATGTGGAGAGTTGAGCTTTGCACATCACACATATTTTCAAATTTTAGATCTAGGATAAAGACGAAATAAAATATTTTTATGAAAATATTTGTTGAAAAAAAAGTGATTTGAAATTATCTTAAGAGTATTTATATATAATCTAACGGAACACTATGTGAACAAGATAAGGTAAGAGAGTGGGGATTTGGGGGGTGATGAGGGAATTGGGGAAGTTGGATGGGTAGGAAGGAGATACTGAATTTAGAATGTTATTTATGTAACTTATTTTTTTTTTTCGTTTATCAAAGAAGTTATTTTTCTCATTTATAAGGAATTGTTTTTCAAAAAAAAAAAACAATTTTATGAGTTTTGCATCATAATTATTTTTGCTAATAAAATTTTAAATAAATTATTTATATATAGTAAGTCAGTATTTTAATATAAATATAATGCTTACGCTAAAGCTGTTAAGTTTATCAAATCATAACTACAAGGGCAAATAATCTGGCTCTGCTTGCTCCATATATTTTTAATTATAACTAATGAAACTAAATTTAAAAATAAATCAGGTTTTGTCTTGGTTAATAAATAAAGCTCAGTTAAAGTGGAGCAGAAAAAACAATTTAATAATGAAGTTATTGTACTCAAACATCGATTTAAAATTAAAAATTTAATAATTAAAATCTTTAATTATTTTAAGTTACTAAGTTTAAATTAAATTTGTACATGCTTAATATTATTTTTGAAAATATAAATTTTAAATTACAATTATTAGATTTCTGATCTGGTTCTGTATAATTGGAAAGATCAAAATTGAAAAAAAGTTTTTCATCTAAAACATACACCCAACTAGTCAATTTTTTAAAATTAAAGTGAAAGTATATACTGAATTATCCTTGAATGATTAAAGTTCATACCAAAAGACATTATGCTATAATTATTGATTTGATATTTAACACGAGTAATGTTCTCCCCTTTCACATTATAGTTATATTATATGTAGATGTTTGTACATGAACTTAAAATTATAATTTGAAATATTGACTTAGGTAAAGATTGATTTGAAGTAAATTCATAATTTAAAACTTTTGAAGTTTAAAAATTATTTCGCTTCGTTTAAAAAAAAACTTATTTTTTTTAATCGATCAAAAAATAATTTTTTTTGAATAACACTTTATTTTAGCTTTCCACATATAAAATTAAAAAATATTTTAATAAAATTTTAATTTAAAATTATAAAATTATTTTTTTAATTTTTTAAACTCTATCCCAAATTAAAATAAATTACTCCTTTTAAAACTAAGGGAGTATAGTTTTGTAACAACATAACTCATTAAAATTTTCTGAATTGTAAATTGGACAGATGTCGTCGTTGGAAGGAGGAGCTGGGCTTTTGGGTCTTGAGAGGGAAGCAGTAGTTGGTGGCGTACTAATTACGAAGCTAACGTCCGATCACAAATTTTGAATTACTTTTTTTTTAAAAAAAAAATTAAACTTCAAAAATTAATCTAAAAATTTTACTCTTACTAAAAAAAATCTTAATTTTTTCCAAGTAAAGTGCAATACAAACACAATTTAAAGTTTATAAAATCAAGTTATAATAATTATAAAATATTTAAATTTCAACCTCAAAATCTATGATAAAAATATGCTAATAAATTTGAAAAAGAATTAAAATCATAAAATTAAATTTGAAATTGTATCTTTCAAATAAAAGTTATAATGTAATTAAAAAACAAAATATATATTTAAAATAAACACATGTAATGATGATCTGAAATAGCGGCGGGAGAAAGGGAAGAATTTGTCAAATTGTCGCATCTCGAGCCGCTCTTAGTTACCACTTACACTTCACATTTCAATTTTTGCTTTGCTCATTGGTTTTTTTATTCTTAAATTTAATCATTAATATTCAAAATTCATAATTGATTCATTTAGTTTAAATTCACATCTTAATATTATATCGTGTTCAATTTCTACTATAAATAACATTTTATTTTTTAAATTTGAACCTGAAAACTCTAATTAATAATAATTTTTTTTTTATTATCCTATTGGTGTTTCCCACTTTTTTCATGTGTAAAATAGGGGAGACACCATCTTATTGATAGGGGATTCCTCGACTGAAAATTATACTTTTACAGTGTTAAAATTCTTTTTTATTTATCTATAGCAGATGTTGAATTTCCTTTATTGAGTATGTTTATTTTTTTAGATTTTAAATTTGTTTAATTAAAATCTGGATCCATCACTTGTGTGAAGAATGGTCCAATTAATTAATTATTAAAAGAAACTAAAATTATAATTGGAACCTTTTTCCACTTTAAAATACAAATCCTGTGAAAAGAAAGGTGTATGCAAATAAAGAAAATATAGGACATCCAGTTGATTATGTCCCTCATTTCCTACTTTTATGTGTTGTTTCGTTGATCCATGTGAGGGAATAGAAGGTGGAGAATGACACTTGCTTGACATTTCCCTAGGGACTATGCTGTTGGAATTTTGTATTCAACTTACCCCCACCTATCAAGTGCATCCAAAATAAAATGAAATCTCAGCTCCTTTCGATAAATAACTCAATATATATTTCAACCAATCATTTAAGAGCATGTGTATTCATAACTAAACTTAAGATCAACTTTAAAATATATATATATACACTCAGAGATTGGGCTAATGGGTTCGGACAAACTCAATAGTTTTTTGATAATTTTTATATTTATATTAGAAAAATATATTTTACAATATTTTCTTTTAATTAGAACTCCAAACTTGTACTTTTGTCTCCACCTTTGTATATATAGAGGCGAAGCTACAACCATTGAAGGATGATCAGTTAAAGTTAAATTCTGTTAATTTTTTTTTCCATATGGTGCCGTGTTTATTGAGTTGTATTAGGAGTTGGATGGCTTGGTCATAAATAGAACATATACCTTGTGAATACGATAGAACGATAGTGTGCCCTGGACTAAAAATCAAATAAAGAACATTTTTATTCTATTTTTGTTAGTTCATGGTATTTTTGACGATCCATTTTTCAGATTTTAAAAATTACGTAAAAGAGGAAGTGGAGAAATCATAAAGTTGAACGTTTTCCCTTTTAAATATGTTGGTCTTAATATTTATTCTTCAAATGAGCTGATCTTTAATTTTTATTCTTAGATGATCAAATTATGCCTGGTGAGATGTAAGTTCTTTAAAAATTGAAGTTATGTCCAAGCATATAAAAAAGATAATTACTTGAAAGTATAATTGACCCAAGTATATTACTAAAATGACAATTTTTAAAAATTTTCATTAAATTTAGTCACTAACCTATTAATATCTCTCTTCCCTACGCATCCGAAACATTCACCGTCACCATCACCATCACTATACACTCCTCTCACATTTCATTCTATGAAATTCTGAATGTGATTTTCTTAGCTGATTTGTTAACTGAAGTTGGATTCTCAACGAAGGTGGCTATTGCAATGGTAATAATTAACTGATTTAATTGCTTTGCTTGTTTGGAGTGAAATGAACGGTCTCATATGTATATATAGATTAGTAATTCATAATGACCCTTATTGAAATTTACATATTAAGTCATTACTTTATTATTGAAGTTACTATGAAATGCTATTGACATTTCGTTGAAGTCATACACAACTTTTGTTTAAGTTCAAAGCTTTAAAATTTGAAAATTATTTTTTCTTACAAATAAACTCCATTTCGAGTGGATATTATTGTAAATGATTAATTATATATTGGAAAGTCTAAATATGAATTTTTGGTTGATTTACTATAGCTTTTGCGGTGCTTTGGATGAATCTAACATTTGGATTCGAGGAAAAAGATGGAGTTTGAATTTGTATATTATTGTATATGATTGTATTAATCTCTTATAATTTTGTATATTATGTATAATGTACGTTGAGTTTTTAAATATTTTTATAAAAAATTTAAATATGACAAACAAACAACAACATTACCTTAATACCTCAAAGACTCCCACTCATTGCGGGGTAAGAGGAGATCAGGTGTACGCAGCCTGACCCCTATGTGTAAAAACATAGCGCAACTATTTTCGGATGACCCATGATGAGCGTCGAAAGTTGCATTGACTAACTGCTACTTCACAATTGAAAGAAACGCAGACAG
>JAOTQJ010000102.1:18236022-18251631 GCA_025642045.1 Solanum sejunctum
AGTAAAGGATTGGTCTATATACTGTGAGGCGACTTTTGGGGTGAGCCCAAAGGGACAAATCCGTGATGGGCTAGGCCCAAGAGCGGATAATATTTCACAATGTTGGGCCACGTCGTTACAAATGGTATAAGAGTCACTCTTGTGTCAGCCTTGTTGATGTGGGGCTAGAGTTCAACTGAGTTTAGACAAATCCAGGTGAGGCGGGCAAACCTCAGTGCTGAGTCTAGGTAAATCTCATGTGATGGGGCAAACCTCAGCAAGGACGCTAAGTCCATAGAGGGAGTATATGTACAATCTATCTTGAGATGAGATATCCCATATCAGTAAAATACAGGAGAGATGCTGACTATATAAGTAAATGACTGGTCTATGTACTATGAGACATCTTTTGGGTGAGCCCAAAGGGATAAATCTGTGATAGGCTAGGGCCAAGAGCGAACAATACTTCACAGTGTTGGGTCAGGTCGTTAAAAGTTAGGTGACCCATAATATATCAAATCGAAGATGTTTGAATTAGTTTTCCAACGCATCTAATTTTACCTTAAACAGAGTTAGGAGTAGAAAGTTATGGCTATTTTACTAAAGACCTGCAGAGCTGTCCGAAGATTCGCGACAGCTCCGCATTGCGGACCTAACGCAGACCCTTATTGGATAAGTTAAATAACATTTTTTTCTTCTATTTAGAGGGTACTTTCATCCTAAAACCTTTGGAGGTCTATTTAAGGTCTCACAACACATAAAACATCAGTTTTCATAATAAAAAAATTCTCTCCTTCACTCCTAAACATAAACGCTCAAGAATCATCAAGAAGGTTATCAAGTTAGCATTATCTTTCAAGATTCATCCTCAAGGTAAGTTATTCTTCATAAATTTCAATTTACCTAACCTAAATTTTTTCATCTATTCATGAATCTCTAATAGAATTTTAAATCATAACCTAGGGTTTCGAGAAAATGAATTCACAAATTCAAGAAAGGATTTATTGATTTTTCTTCAAGAATTAGGGTTCTTCATTAAGAACTCTAAGGATTCTAAATCAAGAATTCAAGAATCAAAGAGAAGCTCTTCAAATAATATCTTTCCACGTTCTTTCACTCTAAAAGAACCACCAAGATTAAAAATTTTCTCAAAGAAAGGTAGTATTGATCAAATTTCGATTGTAATATCAACTTTCTAAATATGTAAGGCTAAACTAAGAACTTGAGATTGTTCTCTCATGTGCCCCGTAGATGGTCTTAGATGAGATTTGAAAGTTCTTGAGTCTACATATATGATTATTGATTATTTTCTTGAAAAATTTATAATTTTTACATGTATTTTCATATGTTGATGATCATCATAAACTTGCTTTCTTGAATGGAATATTTTCATGAGATATTGCATAAACCCTATATGTAAACTTTTAGAAACATGCATGAAGAAGATAGAGATTGGGTCTAGAGCCTTGATTGAGAATGTCGATTGTGATTGTGATTGTGATATGAGAATGATAATAAGTTGATAGAACTCGATAGTTCCTTGAGTCTTCATAAATGAACTCTAATAATTTGTCTATTCGATTGTTCCCTAACAATTATTCTAATCTTGAGCTATTGATTGAGATGTTGATTGATGAGATGATAAGAGTCTCTATGAGACTGATTGAATGATGATTCCCTCTGCGAGGCTGATTTGAGATGAGTTGATTGAGATGATATGACCGTATTGATTGGATTGATTGTCTTATGAGCATTGGGTCATGGGAGGAGTTTTGAGCACTGAAAGAGTAAGTTAGTCCAACTCGCACTCGTCAAACTATGTAGCCAAACGTAGGTGAGGATTAGGACTATCATACCACATTATGTTGAGGTCCCCTCTTGATAGAGTCCCTGAAATAATAGAGGACTAGTTTGATTACTGAGATCCCTACCTGGCAAGTACGGAATGATTGTGGAAAAATCAGCGTGATTTTTGTACAATCACTGGCTCATAAGTGATTATTGTCGGATAAGAGAAACTCCCAGAAAGTTCCCAAACTGAGTAATCTAAGTTGAGATGAGATGAGTTGAGATGATTCCCTCTGAGATAAATCTAATTTGATTGATGAGTTGATTGATTGATGGGTCAATTATCTACTCTTTATTCTTGTTCTAGATAGATATTTGACATGTTGATTGTTACTATCCTTGATGTTGATTGTTGTTTCTATATTATTCTACCTGTTTTGATTTTATTCAACTATTTTACATACCAGTACACTCCACGTACTGATGTCCCCTTTTGTACTATATTATTTCATGATGTAGATATAAGATTTGGAGATCGTCAACAGGCGCATCGTTAAGGACTTGAGACATTCAGTTAATTAGTGAGCCTCCCCTACTTCAGAGGATTCATTATATTTATTTCATCTTGCTTTAGAGTTAGACATTTATTACCTTTTTTTAATTAAGGTAGCCATAAGTCTATCATTTGCACCACCTGAGAGTGATAAAGGCTTTATAGACTAGAGTCAAATATTGATGTAAGATTATGAGTTAGTTCTTTCTACTAGCTTTTTATTATAATATTATTTTGAGACTAAATGATGATGTTCCTATTTACTTCCTTATGTCTTCCATTGATTAATAAAATGAATGAATGTGATGAGGCCGAGTGGTCCGCTTAGGGACTAGTAATAGTCTCTGAGTGTTAGTTACATCTAGGGTACCCTCCCGGGGTGTGACACTAAGGGCGATGAGATTTGAAGCAAGAAAAAGAGGTTTGGGGTGTGGCGTTTGAAGAAAAAGAATGAGGTAATATAGATGTTGATAAGGGCGACATGAGGTAGTAGGTTGTGAGGAAGAAGAAAGTGTCACGCCCCGGGAGGGTACCCTTGGTGTGGTCGATACTCATAGACTATTACTTGTTCCCAAGTGAACCACTTGGCTTCATCACATTCATCCAATCAATGTTCAACATAATAACGAAAGACTAAAGAAGATAATAGGTGGACAATCTCAATATATAAAGGCCATAAACCAACAATCAAACATTATTCTATGATATATAAATAGTTTTAAAAGAAATCAGTCAAGAGATAAAGATCTGAACATCAACTCATCACTATCTAGTCTATAAAGTCTCTAACTCTACTATCTCGATGGTGTCAATGAGAGGTTCATGGCTACCTCAAACTAATTAAAAGAAAAACTAAACTCTTACTAGCTAGATGATAGTAATATGGACATCCTCCCAAAGCAAGGAGGTCTCACCAATTAGTTGAATGCGAATAGATCCTCAATAATATGCCTGTTGATGATCCCAAATACCTGTCTTTACATCATAAAATGATGCGGTCCAAATGGATATTAGTACATGAAATATACGAGTATATAAAATGACTGAACGAGACATGCATCAAGGTATAATACTATCAACTCAGATAACTCAAATCAAGAGATAAGGAACTCAATTAGGATGTTGAATGTCTATTTGAAGCAAGAATAAAGAGTAAACAATAACCAATCCTAGACAATCCAATCAATCTAGTCCCATCAGAGTGCTATTAATATGGAACTTTTATAGGAGTTTCTCTTATGAGCCAGTGATCGTATAATAATTTCGTTGATATTTTCACAACCGTTCAATACTTTACCAGGGTAAGATTAACCGATCCAGTCCTATTGTTTCAGGACAATAAAATGGGGACATGTTTGACTTTAACGGACTTAGTCCTCAAAATAGGAACTTGTCTGACTTTAATGGACTTAGTCCACTTCTATGCTTGGTGACGTAGTTATTGAGTTCGAGTGGGACTTATTCTCACTCAATTCAGTGTTAGTGTAACACCCTATAAAATTATCAAAATGTCCCTAAAATGTAATCGTACATATAACGCATCTTCCAAAGCTTCGATGAAAAATTCAAGATCGAATTTGCGATCAGTGCTAAAAATCGAGTGGATAAATAGTCTCGACCAGATTTTAGAACAACTGAGTCAAAAAATAATTTTTGAAAGTTTGATAAAAAATAGTGAGGGTACGCGACAGGACCACGACTCAGACCCACACTTATGTTTTTTCTTCAATTTTCGATGGAGGTTGAACTTTCTGGAAAATACACTGGTGCGCGATGGATGCGCATCGCAGACCAATGTAATTTTGATGATGAGTTTTTATTTTAAATTCGAGAAGGTATTTTAGGTATTCTCAACCTATTCTAATACCCTAAAATGTATTTTTAAGCCTAAATTCATACGTGGTTCCAAAACACTTTATTTTTCCTAAGTCTAAACGTACATTCTAAGAGAAGGAGAAGAAGAAGCTTGATGGTTTCTAGTTGGGGTTCAATTTTCTTGGAAGAACTGAGAAACAGGTATGTAAAGGCTACCCAAAATATGGTATTGTTCTCCCATATGCCCCTTGATTGGTCTAGATGGAGTAGTTGATAGTTGATGGGTCTTGTGTTCAGTTATTAATGTTATACTGAAAATTTTCTCTAAATTCTACGTATATTTTCTTAAATTGATAATCAACATACTATGAACTAACTGTTTATATGTATCATTGTATGATTGTGTAGTTGTTACTGATTTCCTTGCTAAAGCTTTCAAGAATTAACTTAGGGGTGATGTCTAAAGCCTGGATTGTCTGAATACGTTGATTGTCATGGTCTGAGTCTTGAGATGGGTATTGTAATGGATGCAGTAGATGAAATTAATGTTCTTGAGGTTTAAATGAGATTCTAATAGAGTTTTGGAAGGAAGATTTTATTCCTTAAGTTGATAGGATATCAGATGAGATGAGGTCCCCGCCTCGAGAAGGGGGGGTTGGTTGTATAACCAGCCTGATGTTGATAGACTTATGAGTATGTCAAGTCTTGGGAGGAGTATTAGCACCGAAATGGGTAAGAGTGAGCCCCACTCACACTCATTAACTACCTGGCCAGCATAGGAGAGGACTGGACCGTGAAAGTAGATATTTCCTTTGTCCCGCAGAGGACTTGATATACTTCTTTGGGATCTCCGATAGACTCGTCATTTACCCTGACAAGGTACTGGGTAGATGTGTCAATGACATCTTTTCATTGTATTATTACTGTCTCATAGGTGGTAATTGTCGGTTATAGAAATTCCTAGATAGGTTCCTGTTGATAGTATTCTGAGGTGATATGATGGTATGATATCTTGATGGATAATGATGTGATAAAGTCCTGTTCCTTACTTTGAGTTGAAATTGAGTGATTGATGAGCTGATCATTTATTATAGCCTATATTGTTTACTTTAGCCCCTTTTACATACAGTATATTTCACGTAATAATGTCCCTTTGGTGTTGCATTATTTTGTGATGCATATTCTGTAAACAGAGGACTTCAGTAGGAGAATCATTGAGGTTCAGAGCTCCTTAATCCAAATTTGGTAAGTCCTCCCTTGCCTTCAGAAGGACATCTTTACTTGCTTTAATTCTTTTTGAGTTCTTTTATTGGACTGTGGTAGCCATGGTCTGTTATGGTACCTTCTTAGATAGTAGCTATAGAGGTTTCATAGATGTAGACTAATGATGGCTGATGTTGGGTTTTCTTTTTTCCCTTTTTCCTTTTTCCCATTAATAGTATCTATTAAATCTCTTGAATGTCTTCCGCTAAATTAATGATTGAACTAGTTGATGGGACTAGGTGGTTCACTTTGGGATTAGCAATAGTCTTCGAGTGTCAGTTACGCCTAGGGTATTCTCCCAAGGTGTGACAGTTAGATACTCCTTCCAAAACTCAATGCTCATAAACAATCAATCTAATCAATTAGTCTTATAAGGGCTCTTATAAATCCATCAATTCTGTCACAATCAAGCCTTTCGACTTATCAACTATCTAATCAATTCTCAATCACATCTATCAATAATTTAATCGATCAATTCTATCGATCTTTCAAGAGTGAATTAGACAATGCAGTATGAGGACTTTCAATCTAGACCAATCCTCAGAGTTCAATTATGAATACTCACAAGACCATCAAGTTCTATCAACCTATCAGTATGTTCACATCACAATCATAATCAACATTCTAAAATCAAGGCTCTAGACTCAATCCCTAGTTCATTCATGCATTTTTTTACAAAGTAATATGTAGGGTTTGTGAAATAACTCATGTAAAAGTATTTAGTCAGTAAATCAAGTTTATGATGATCATCAACATATAAAAATACGTAGGATATGTATAATTTTGCAAGAAAATATTTAAGAAAATATGCATAAAAACTCAATACGTTCATCTATTAATCTATCTCAATCAAGAGGCACATAGAAGAACAATTCCATGCTTCTAGTTAGCCTTACATACCTGGGATAAAGACAGACGATAGAATTTGCAAGAAATTGGCCACAATCCTTTTGAACCCTAGCCTCCTTTTTTTCTCCTTAGCCCTAGTTCCTTAAATGATTAAAATTTCACGCTTGGTCGTTGATATAGGGTTAAAAATGATAGTGTTTTAGCCTAGGATGGATGGAGAAAGGACTAGAGTGCCCTTGATTTTAAAACTAATCATCAAGTACCACAATAAGGCAAGTCTGCGACGCGGACTTGTCGCGCTTCAATTTATTTTTTGATGAAAAACTTAAAAAGCATCTAGAAATTAGTTTTCTATAAAATAACACATAAAGCGCATTTATTCAAATGCAATTGTTGTGTAATTTTACGTAAATTGCTTTTCGATCAATTTTTTAATCCCATAGAAAATAATGGGACTAAACTTAAATGCAAGTCCGTGATAAATCTGGGACACGAACATGCCACGCACTTCTTTGGAATTACATTTTTGCTTTGAAAAATTATCTTACAATCTGATTGCTCTAAAAATCCATCAAGACCATTTTTTGCACAAAATTTTTCATGCTAATTGCATTTTTGACCTCGTATTTTCCATAAGAGTTAGGAAAGATGCATTACACAAGTGTCTCTCATCTAGGGGTATTTTATAACTTTATTGGGTGTAACAAAAGGTGTGGGGTTGGTGGTAGCTAAGGGCAGTAGGGTAGTAGAGTGTGAGGAAGAAGAAGAAAGAAAAATTAGTAGCGTAAGAAAAAAAGTTGGGCCCACTTATACTTTTTTCTTTGCTCCCCCTTTTTTTATTTGTCATGTCAACAAAGATTAAAATTTACTTGAAATGAATTTAGTGTCACGATCCAAAATGGTTGTGATGACACTTGCTTGATCCACCAAGACAAGTAAGTCAAACCCTTCTCAATTCAATATATAAACTAAAGCAGAAGGGCTAAAGATAAGACAAACACTAGAATATTAAGTCTAAAACCGTCCCAAGACTAATGTCACATATACAAGCTCTAGTATAGAATGCAACAAAAAAATAAATACAAGTTTGAATCTTAATATCTCAAATAAAGCACAAGATATGCTGAAAATACTTCTAGAGTCTACCAAAATAGACATTCTGCTACCTCTCAAATATCCAGAAGCTTTGTTCATCTAGAAGAAAGTTAACTCAAGTGAAACCGGGCTCACAACCCACACACATGTATAAAAGTAAGGGTAAAAACCAAAACAATAGGTACTCAGCAAGGGGATCTAAACACAAGTAAAGAATAGAGAACAAAGTACTCCTTCCATACCAATCACATACTGCTGAAGTACATACTTGCACTCAAAAATGTCCTAGCACAAAAACAACGCATATCTATATGTATACACGAATAGCACAAGTATTCCCAACAACTGTCACATAGTATTGCTCAGGTGCACAATAATGTCTCAATATACAGCTCGGTTATACAACAGATATCTCACAATACTTTTAGATATTCAACAGATATCGTCCAGGCATAATAATCTCATAATTCCATCTCAATAACTTAATCAAGTTACAAGTACAAGATATAACAATTGTCGAAATAATATGGAATGACATGAATCAATGCAATGCCATGTAATCATGATGCATGTCTTTCCTATGATACACATTCGATACACATGTGATCGTGATTTTGAATTGTGATTGTGATTGCGATTGCGGATCAGGTGTCACATTCTGATATATTATTAAATTAGATGTCATATTCTGATATATTATTAGATCAAAAGTCATATTTTGATAAATTCTTAAATTAAGTGTCACGTTTTGACATATTATTGGATCGAATGTTACTTTGTGATACATTATGGATCAGATGTCATATTTTGGTATGTTAACTATTGGATCAGGTGTCATGTTCCGAGACGTTGATAGTTTGTGTATGAATTCCATAAATGACTATTGTTGATATAAATCAGTTACTTGATTATGCAAATGTGTGAATCATTTATTGAGATAATAATCGTATTTGTGAGTGTGGTTATTCGACCGAATGTTACATTTCAACAAATATTAGATCAGGTATCATGTTTGAACAAATTCTGAATTGGGCACGTTCGGACATACTAATTATTTGATTGGGTGTCATATTTTAACATGCTAACAGTTCAGATGTAGATTCCATGAGAGAACCATTGTTGATTGTTATTTGTGAACAAATATAATTACATATATAATGACGTAGAAACTGACATGATTATAACTTATCATGTTTATCCTGTGTAATAATTGGTACGAAAGAGTCAGAAATTGATGTGTTACTAATTTTGCGTTATGGTCATATTATCTATGTGAGTATAATTATGATGTGACCGTGTATCACATGTCTTACTACATTTTGGATATTTATTATATTATATATAATCAAGTATAGGATTGCGTATGACCAGGTGGAGAGAGGTTGAGGAGTTGTTAAGCAATGAATGCAATGAATTGGTGACTTAGAGTCAGATGATATTTGACACTGTCATTATATGTGTTATGGACTTGAGAAAGGAAGTTCAAGTTATATCTCTGTTTAGGCCGCACTTACAGAAGATATGAGTATAATTACGATGTAGTCATGTATCACATGTCTTACTATATTTTGAATATTTGTTATATTATATATAATCAAGTATAAAGTTGAATATGACGAGGTGGAGAGTGATTGAGGAGTTGCTAAGCAATAAATGCAATGAATTGGTGACTTGAAGTCAAATTATATTTGATACTGTGATTATATGTGTTAATAAGGGCTTGGAAAAGGAAGTTTGAGTTTGTCTCCATTTAAGCTGCACTGACAAGAGAAATCCTATTATGATAGAGTCAATAGTGGGTTAGATTCCGCCATAGCAAAGCAATGCTGATAGAGTATGGGATGAGTCTCAAACGTCTTAATATGACTATCTTGCAAATGAATTACTAAAAATTTTACGCTAGACATAGTTGATAACAATTAAATAAAAATGATAGATTGATTAGATCGTATTAGTAGTTGTGAGTCCGAAATTTCCATTATGAGGAATAAAAAGTTTAGGCCTTAATGAGTATTAGAGTTGACTATGAAATAATTAAAAGGCTGAAATTATGTCATATACTAAAGGTGGTTAAGCTAATCAGAATGATAAAGAATAGGCGTTGTATGTACTTTTGATATACTTTTTTTAGTATAATCTACTTGTAGAATCGACAATGTTTCTTAAATGAAGAAAAAGATGATCTCTAACACCTTTTTACTCTTCATTATTATTATTATATTTTATTATAAGCTCTTGTACCTATTTAGACTAGAATCCTTGAGGAGAACAAATATCTTTTCAAAAATTTAATTCAATTTTTTTACTGTCTGCTGGATAATTACATGATTTCTTCTATTTGTTTCAAATCTTCCGCATGTTTTAATTAATTGAAAAAAAAAAGAATTCGTATTGGTACAGAAAAAAGGGCCAGTCCCTCAAAGTCTAACGGAGTAGCTAGAGAACTAACAAAAGACGACGGATATATACATTTACTTATCATCCTTAACATCAAAACCAAACTCTCCTAGATGCCAACGCATTCCAGAAGAATTTTACAAAGACACCCAAAAAAGAAGCAAACATTTACTTCACAAGCATCAAAGAGGATCAAAAACAGTGGGGAGCAAAAGGCAAAAAAGGCTTGGATTAGAAACCCAGAAGCTCCATTGCCCTGTCTGAGAAAGCACCTAACACTGGTGCAAATACAGGAGTGATCCTTGGCAATGTAGGATATGTTAGCGTTCCGAGTAAAAACCAGTTGAAGCTCAAGAGAGCAACTGCATCAGACGCAGGTCTGTTCCTAATGCTTGATAAGAACTGGACCACGCTCCACATTGACATGCCAACGACAGCAAATACTGCAAGGACTAGAGGCATGCATGCATCTTCAGCTTTCCATATGATCGTTCCAACTAGGAGTGATAATGTTGCACTAAAAAGGGTCTGAGAAACAGCTAGATCTCTTCGTTGGTGTAGCACATCATTCGTGCCAGAATTCTCAGACGTGGTCTGAATAAATGGCTGCTCGACATCTCGACAGGATGTACTTTTGCTTTTATCTCCTGGCATTCCTTCCTGGTGTATGGCTAAGCTCTCAATGCCACTCGATCCCCAAAATGGAACAGCATCGCTACAGCCTTGCATTACTTGGCCATCAAAACGGTTATTTAGGTCCGAAAGTGCTTTACCATGAACTTCGTTCAATCGTTCATTTTCCACCTTCAGATTCTGAAGCTATCACACCAAATACAAAGTTCAGGCTTTCCTGTCTCAAAAATTGCAGTATCACGAGCAGACGAAAAAATGGAACTTACACAGGACCACACCTTTTCTGTGACCAACTTACCTCAATATCTCTCTTCTAACAACAAGAACAACATACCCCAGTGTCTCAAAAGACTTCCGCTCATTGCGGGGTGAGAGGGGGTCAGATGTACGCAACCTAACCCCTGTGTTTAAAAACATAAAACGGTTGTTTCCAGAAATATCTCTCTTAATAAGATCCAATTTTTTTTGAAGTAGCAAGAAATACGTATCTCAACGGAAAAAGTTATCCAGCTGAAAACTTAAGAAACCAAATCCCAACTCAGCCTCATAAAAAATGGAATGGACATCCAAGCAGTAACTCTTAAGCTTTGTTGCATCGATTCAATAATTAATAGAAGAAATAACTTTCTACTACATAAAAAAGTTAATATAGTCTATAAGCTGCATATCACGACTTCAATCAAATTCATCGCGTAAAAATCAGCAAATAGCATTAGATGAGCAATTAAAGATTCAGTACTTGCTTTTTATGTCTTTATTAACTGCCTCACTAGTCACATAAGCCAAAATCAATTTCTATGACACTATAGAAGTTCTTTTTAAATATTCCCCCATTTATTTTATTTTTGCTTTTGCCTTAAAATTGAGAAATGGAAGACTCTCTTCTTCTTCTTGTTTATTTTCATTTTTTTTTAACTTTTTCCGAATAACCTTCACAGAAGTATGGACATAACATCTATCAGGCGCCTTATCTTCAATTCATCGGAGCATATAATTTCAAATGTGATTTATGAACCTTTTGCTGAAGCTTCTACTACTTTATTACTGGTTTATACAGCCTACTCATAGACTGTTATCCTTCCTTTCAACTTTTTCCATTTAGACAACTAAACACCTAGCACCATTTGGAGAATCCTGAGGCCTGAATGGTCACCACGATTATGCTGTTGTTATCTCAATCTTGATTCCTATATATCTAAATATCCATTAACCATCCAGCGCCCTGAAATACACATATCGGGATATAGAAGCTCTCCCGTATAAAGAAAGGCAGGAAAGTCATCTTTGCAAAAAAAGGCCTTTTTAGTATGGCATCTTGTTCTAATAAGCTCCTCTCCTTACCAAGGAGAATCAATATGTGACCACCTTGATTTTCTCAGTAAGTCGAGAAAGAAGATATTTTTACCTGGACCTCCAGTTGCTCAATTTTGATGATGGCATCGTCATGTTCATCCTCAAGTTCTGCTAACATGGCCTGCATTATCTTTCTATCTTTGATGGCTATTAGTATTTTCTTCTCAAGTTCCTTCCTTTCCCGGACATGATTCTCAAACTCGATCTGCATTTCCCGCAGATGCATCTCCAGCTGCACGTGTTGTTCTCAAGTCAGTTGCTTTAGATCAGTCAATAATAACTCTTCATGAAGACTAGAGGCTATATCAAGTTAAGATATAACTAAACAGACATATGTGGCACTAATTGAAACATACGATATATATATATATATATATATATATATATATATACACACACACAGATACACATACATACATATACATATCGTGTGAAGAGAGCACCCCCAGCCTAGCTCGTGTAGCAAAAGGCGGGGGATTTGTGGCTGAGGTCACAGGTTCAAGCCCCACACCACTTAAAACAAAGTCAAGTATTAAGTGGAGAAGGGTAAAGGAGCACGCCCATCATCCACCGAGCTTAGAAAAGTTGTGGTTTCCTTATCAAAATGAATATATCGTGTGAAGAGATAAGAAAACCATTATACCCAGTCCTTGCACCCAAGATATCCTAATAAACTGCAATTTATTTACTGGCAAGGTTTGAATGGAGAAACCAGCCAATTTGAATGCAAGAGATCTTTAATGAGGAATGGATTGGTAACTCCTGACTAATAACACGGTGGAAGATTTCAAATTTAATGTGGCATTAAAATTGTTTGTTTTATGGGAATAGATCAGGAAGTACCATAGCGACACTGAAGTCTAAGTTGCTCGGACTCTTCATTTTCAGTGCCGCACCTGTGTCAACACGATGTGCGTGTGCGATCCGTACCCATCTGGTCAACCGGTTTTGCGTAGTTCGATCAAATTCAAGGGAGAAATTTTGGACAAATTCAATAATTTATGTAATCAAAACTAACACTAAAGTTCATGTGAAGAAATTAAATACCTCATATACACAAATTTCTGTTGTCACCGCCTTCCTTTTGTCTTCTTTGATTCTCCTCTTGATCAATTTTTTTCCCTCAAATTTTACACATATAATATCTCATAATTTAGGTTTTATAACTCTAGTCTTAGATATTTGAATTATTTTTAGCCGGATCCCGCCACTCGTATCCATGCATGAATCCATATCTCCGAATCTTAAAATTTTGATCAGAGAGAATCCTACCTCTAGATTAGCACCCATATCAAACACCCGCACTCAAGTCCGAGCAGCTTAGACTGAAGTTACTATACATCTAAGTTGCTCGGACTCGAGTACGCATCTCCGATACAGGTGCAAGTCTAGAGGTTAAATCCTCTGTGATCTAAATTTCTAGGTTGCTCGGACTCTCCAAAAATGTTGCTGCACCCGTGTTGGATCCTTTTAAAATACACTATTTTTGGAGGATCTAACACGCACCTATCGACATTTTTGAAGAGTCTGAGCAACATAGCTAAATTTTAAGATTCAAGAATATGAATCCATATAATGGATACGGGTGTCGGGATTCAACTAAAAATAATTCAAAAAAATCTAAAAATAGAGTCATAAAACCTAAATTATGAGTTTATGTGGAAAATTGAGGAGAAAATATTCATCGATAGGAGAAATTTATATTTATATATATAAGGTATTGGCATTTTCTTCAATTTCACCTTAGTTTATGTTTTTTATTATAAAAATCATTGAATCTATCTAGACTTTCCTTCTCAAATTTGGTCAAAGTATCCAAAACCAATTGACACGGATCTCAGACTCATGTCATGTCGACATGAAGTGCGGCACTAAGAGTGAAGAGTCCGAGCAACTTAGCTAAACATTATTCTCAAGGAAGAATTATCCCACTAAATTGAACAGCATCAGGAAATTGAGCTATTTGTGAAATCTACCGAGATTATGTTTATATAAGTTGGAAAAGGACAAACCCCCAACCTCCGCCCACCACCACCGCACACACACAAAAAAAAGGTGTACTTCCATAAAAAGAGAAGAAAGAAACATGCTAGATTACCATTCCGGTTCCTTCAACTTTATTTTCCCTTTTAGGAGTAATATTAATACACAATTCCAGATCTCTTCAATTTCAGAAGATCGATTTTATGCTATTATTAGATATTGGAGAACTTCATACTAATCATACTAGTTTTAAGTTGAATGTCAACTACCACAATCCTCCTCCTTTCTCCGAGCTTAAGACCAATAATATTTGCTAAGTTGACATTAATTTAAAAAATGGATATCCACTGGAATTTGAACACCAGCTGTACCAGTGAGCGTGCTTCCCATTGAGATGATTTAATTATTAATTTTTTTCGTTATGATTCATGAAGTTTCTTTTGGTAATATAAAAGAGGAAGTTGAAAATATGGAGATGCACCCTTCCAAAACAATGAGATGTGACGCAAAAAAGCCTCCGAAGCCCTACAATAGAAAATATATTTATGGTGTCTCAATCCCCATTTAAAAATGATTGAGAAGGTAAACAAGAGTAACAGCCAAGATGGGTTCAAAATCAGTAAAAGTAGCCACACGAACTACATAACAAGAGTTGGACCAGGAAATGAGAAAGAATAAACACAAAGCTAACACTACATAGGGAATAAACATCCAACAAACTAAACTTACTCACCGCCCTTTCTCTTTGTAGAGCAGTCAAACTTCGTATAGGCAAGGATAGGATAGCAATAGACCAAAGTATCAGTTTCCAGAGTATCCTGGCATGAAAATCCATAGCAGCTCTCAGCAGCTCTGTCCAGGTTTGGATAACAATGCATATCGTTCTCACACCGAAGAAGCAAGTGAATTTGACCATTGACAAAGGCTTCATCATAACAATGTTGACCAATTGAAGTAACTCACATATACGACATCTGCAGAAAATGTTCCCGACACAGTGAACAGATATCAATGTTCAATAAGAGCACCAGATTGGACAAATCTATAAATTGTTATCAACATAAACTGGAAATGGCAGCCAAAAATTGATAAATAAAATAGAAATCTGAATGCAACAACCACAGGTCCAAAACAACACAAATACATTCAGCTAGCATGCCCAAACATCTGTTTGGCCATAGATCTTTGAAAAAGATCAAGTTTTTAAGAGAAATTTCACTTCCACTCGCAAAAAAATTCAATTTTTTCAAGCAAAATGCATCATGCCCCAAACACAAATTCATAACAGAAATAGAAGCTTAGTTAACTAAAAGAAAGAACTTCTTTCCCCCTTAGAAAAAGAAGAGAGTTTACTGTGAGTGATGGAGAACTGAAATGCGGAAGAAGGGGGGCGGAGAGTCTGAGGAAAAGTCATTTTCAGAGGGGTCGCATATATTGGCACGTCCATTTCCTTAGAGAGTGACACGTTATGTTAAAGAAGCGCTTTGAATGGATAAAGAAGAGTGCGGCCACCTTTACAAACTGACATCAGTCAAGTCTCTGCAAACACATCATCACAAGGCAGAGATGACTGCCTACATTCTATACTCTAATAAAGAAATAATATTTAATGAAATGATTTGATAAACATATCAAAATGTGATAGGTGATATAGATACAATTTAAAAAATTAATTAAATTTTAATATTTTAAATTATTAATTATTGTGAATTATAATATTTTTTTATATAATTTTCAAATAACATATGTTATTCCTCTCGAGCAGTATGGAGTAATAATTGAATTTTTTATATGTCTTTTAAATATTTTAAATTGTTAATTCTTTGATTTATAGTATTTTTTTATTTAATTTTCATATATAGATTAATTTTAATAATCAATTAAATTTTTTATTTACTTCT
>JAOTQJ010000102.1:18255590-18266811 GCA_025642045.1 Solanum sejunctum
ACACGTGCAACCATTTGCCACCAACCTTTTCAAAGTGTATCACTCACCACTTCGTCCACCTGGCTTTGGGATGTCTCACTAAGCATTCAACGATGCAACTTATCTTTCCTTAATATGCTGCCAAATTTCAGATCTTTAGCTTTCAGATGCAGTTAGTCCAAAAATGGGGAAAAACTAGATATGGACTTCAGGAATCAAGGTTTCTACTTGATAAAGAAAGGAATCAAGGTTTCTGTTCAAGTAGAGTGTTTTGCATTATGAAACACTTAGCGCCTGGGGTTTGGCATACATCTACTCTTCTTATAGGAGTATGATGCAATGTTAGGAAAGAAATGAAAGTCACGATGTTTTCCCTGTGCAGGTACATTTGATGTTGTAGTGGTCAACTTATATCCCTTTTATGCTAAAGTTTCTTCTTCAAGCGGAATTTCATTTGATGATGGAATTGAAAACATCGATATTGGTGGACCTGCCATGATCAGAGCTGCTGCAAAGGTTGCTTAGCTTATTACTTTCCCTGACCTGCAACTTGTATGAGACTAGTTATTTTTATCTTAATGCATTCTCCCTTTGTCTTACATCTGTGTCATTTCTCTAGGTATAAATATTAGAATTTAGAAGACATATGATTTCAACATCTGTAACTCTTACATCTAAAGCTTTGTTGCATATATTTGCCTTGTGAACCAACATTTTTTCATCTTCAAATCCACTCTGTTACAGCTTTAGGTTTTTTAGGTATATACTTTTGGTTCTTGGTCTTAATTGGATAAATTCTGTGGGAGCATTCATGAGTCATGAGTTAAATAAATGATTTCTTTTTCCTGGTTGGAGTTTGTGGCTATCTGGCTTGATATGGATGCTTGATACATCTGAAAGGTTGTGGTATACAGTATGCATATCTGAAATTTGAAAATTCTCTTAGCTTCATAATGCCATTCCATACGATGTAGGAAGCTCTTATCCATCATGAAGTATCTGAATTAAACAAGAAGCTAAGTTGTGTTCCAACTATGCTAAAATTCTGTGAAATGCTTTTTCTGGATATATGTTGTATGATACAATATATGTGGTATTCATCAATAACAAAATTGTATCTGGTAAAATCGTGATTAGTGTCTTACACCATTTATAATGCTTGCTGAATCTTTTGCAATGCTTCTTTTTGGTATAATGTGAATTATCCCACGTTTATAAAACTACCTTCTCTAAAAAATGCTGTCTGAATGTTTGTGTTGTGTACAGTTTTGTGCCTAACTGTGGACAATGCTTATTTAACAGAATCATAGGGATGTTTTGGTCGTAGTTGATTCTGAAGATTACCCAGATCTTTTGGAGTTTCTTCGTGGAGATAGTGATGACCAACAATTTCGAAGGAAGTTGGCCTGGAAAGCTTTTCAACATGTCGCTTGTTATGATTCTGCAGTTTCAGAGTGGCTGTGGAAGCATACTGTAGGAGGTATTCCCTTTCAAAATCATACAGCCCAATGAATACTTAAACGCCCACCTTCCTCCCATCGTCTCCTTTGACAAAGAAAAAAAGGTTCAATACAGAATTTGAAAACATTAAAATGAGCATCCTCAGTCTCTGCATTTAAAATAAATTTAAGGTCGATAGTTTCTGTTGAAAAATAAGGCTTCAAATTTCTTTTAATTTTAATGAACAGTAGCCTGCAAAGCCTCATTGAACTTCAAGATGGAATATTCTGATGAATCTGATGTTAAGAGAGAGAGAGAGAGAGAGTGAGTGAGAGTGCAGGCTTTTCATCTGCTATTATACTGATTCATAACTTTGGTCTCTTTGGTAGATAAGTTCCCTCCCAGCTTGACAGTGCCACTCTCTCTAAAAGACTCACTTCGATATGGTGAAAATCCTCATCAGAAGGCTGCAATTTATGTTGACAAGTCTTTATCCGAGGTTAACGCTGGTGGAATTGCAACCGTTATCCAACACCATGGCAAGGTTGGAATTCTGATGTTTACATTCTAATGTTCATAACTTGGCATATTCTCAAAATCTGTTTATTTTCTGTTTGTACACTGGAGAGTTCCTTAATCTAAATTTAACATGCATGAATGGAATTCTTCTAGTTGAAGTTTCAGGGCTTATAACTCTGCCTTCTTTCTTGATGTAGGAGATGTCATATAACAACTATCTGGACGCCGATGCAGCTTGGAATTGTGTCTGTGATTTTAATAAACCAACTTGTGTAGTTGTGAAGCATACAAATCCTTGTGGAGTTGCATCGCGGGATGATATCATTGAAGCATATAGGCTAGCTGTGAAAGCAGATCCAGTCAGTGCTTTTGGTGGTATAGTAGCATTCAATGTCGAAGTTGATGAGGTGAAGTTGCTCAATGGACATTTTCAGATGCATATGTTGATCTTTTGTTGATTATGATCTTAAAATTGCACCTTTTTGTTTCTTTGTAGAAATCTAAATGGGTAATGATGCATTGTGTTGTCAGACGTCTTTTTGATAGTGATAGGGCCATTTGTTCCCTCCCTGTTATATCAACAACCAAGGGGAAAAAATTAAAGGAAAAAGAAAATCTTAGTTGTTCATTTAAGTGATTAGGTCCTACCACCATCACCTGGCATTCCTTATTTTCTTGAAACTGGTAATGTCCTTGCATTCTTATTTGAAATCTTGAAGAGGAGCTTATCTGAAAATGTGCTTGCACTGCTGTATTTTTCTTTTCTATGTACAAGCAACCAATCAAAGTTCTATGGTTTTATTAAGATTTAACAAAGCTGAATCCAGCTTGTGTGGAACTGAGGCCTAATTGCTGTTGTTGGTTTTATTGAGAAAGAACTGTCAACATTTGCTTTATATGCTGTTAGTACAATATACCATTTCAAGAATAAAAGTTATGTTGTAGTTCAACCAGTGCATAAGAGGTGTGAAAGCATTCTTGAAAGGCACAAAAAAAGAATAACAAACAGGATGGAAGTTGAAAAAAATTCACACAATTTAACAAAGAAGAGAACAGGTGGAGCCTCCAAGCATTGTGGCATAAGTTGTCGTGCGAAAAGGCTTCTACTGTCATCCTTTCCCTCTTGTTGTTTGTCAACAAGGGTGCTGTTTCATGCTGTTAAGAAGAATAGTAGTGTCATTTGCTCAGTAGAATTGCAACCCAAGGTCTGTTTGTTGCTTCCCCTTTCCAAATGCGGAGTGTCAATGCCCGGTATTTGAATTTGATACTTCTTTTAATAAGAGTTACGGTTGAATTTTTTTTTATTTGCTATACTGCACCTGGAAGTGTTAAGGAAATGCAAAATCAAACTTAAGTTTGGGCATCACATCTCAAGGTTGATAAATCTTCTAATTAACCTGTTTTGGGTCTTTGCAGACTCTTGCAAAGGATATTCGAGAATTTAGAAGCCCTACAGATGGTGAGACTAGGATGTTTTATGAAATAGTAGTTGCACCAAAATATACAGAGAAGGGTCTTGAGGTTCTCCGTGGGAAGTCCAAAACTTTGAGAATCCTCGAGGCAAGTAAAAATAACAAGGGAAAGCTTTCTCTCAGGCAAATTGGCGGTGGTTGGTTAGCTCAGGACTCAGATGATTTGACTCCTGAAGATATCCAATTCAATGTCATGTCTGACAAAACTCCACAAGAAAATGAGCTTAACGATGCACAGTTTGCTTGGTTATGTGTCAAGCACGTCAAGAGCAATGCTATAGTCATTGCAAAGGTACCTTCTGTGTGATATATCTCATGTGTGATATTTCTTTCATTGTATTATAAATATAATTTTGTTTATTGCAGAACAATTGTATGTTAGGAATGGGGAGTGGACAGCCAAATCGTCGGGAGAGTTTGAGGATAGCTATGAAGAAAGCTGGAGATGAAGTAAAAGGAGCTGCTTTGGCAAGTGATGCTTTCTTCCCATTTGGTACGTACCTTTCTTTGGGTTATACATGTACTGATAGAGGAAATCGAACATTAGCAGAAAGTGAGAAAATAGGTTTTGACAAACCCTGACTAGTCGTTAGTGCAAATTTTAAGAAAATATACCATTAAGAATGGTAACTAAAATTATTGTAAAAATGTGATCATCTTCTATTGTTGCCTTGGACAAATGTTTCTGATCGAGTTTTTCTTTCTCTTTAATAATTTTTTTTCCCAATCAGCATGGAGTGACGCTGTTGAAGAGGCGTGTCAAAGCGGAGTGAGCATTATTGCAGAACCAGGAGGGAGCATAAGGGACAAGGATGCAGTGGAGTGCTGTAACAAGTATGGAGTCTCGCTTGTTTTCACCAACGTGAGGCACTTCAAGCATTAGATATTTGGTCGGGCATCATTGGACGCGATATTCATCTCAGATAGCTTTGAAGAATTTAGGAGTATGGGTGTGTATTATAACAAAATTATACTTGTATGGGAATTTTACTTGCTACCGGCAAGCTTTTGAACTACTTGTAGAGGTAAGTTTTTTGTATGAGAAGAATCCACTACGGTAGCAAAATTAAGCCCAACTTGTTGATGTATTAATCCGTTCAATTATTAACTCAATTCATCTCAATCCAATTTAATTTTACCCATTTAAAATTAGGTTGATATGCAACCCAAACTAATTCGAGAGAGATTTTGTTAAAATATTTTCAAAACATTTTTTTTCAATTTCATCTGTTTTATATAGTCATAATAAAAAAATATATAATTTAATTAAGTACTAATATATTGAAAAGAACGAATAAAATAAGTAAAATTTTGTAAAAGTTGAGTCGGGTTGAGTCTTGACCTGCTCTATAATTCGTTATTCAATTCGTTTTGACTAAACCCATTTTGACCCAAGTAAATTTAGGTTGGGTTGAGTTGGGTCTTGACCCCTATGGTGTCTTGATTCATTATAACCTGTTCAAATTTGACTCTATCGGTCCAATTGTCACCTCTAAGATCCACTCAGAAGTGAAGACTATGTAAGTGTTATGATTCATCACTAATTTTATTTCTGTTATAGGATACTTGCAGTAAATTACGTCAAATATTCATATAATTTTGATCAATGTAAAGGACTGTGTTTTTATTCTGCCTATTTAGGAATGACTTGAGAGATCCTTGTACTTTCATTTGTTAGTTAGATTTTTTACTGATCACTTTGCCAATTGAATCCTTAAATCCATTAGAACACAACAGTCTAAACTCAATCGTAGTAGATATATTGTTAGGTTGTATCAAGTCAAATTTGCTCCCTTCTGATCAAATAAGTGAATTTTCAATAATCACGTATTAATTGATTTTAGTTTAAATTGAATGCAAAACTATGAAGAGTATTTTAATTATTTTTAATTGCACATACTCCCATCATTTATTTTTACTCGTCATAGTTGGATTTAATACATTCGGAGATAATAATTAATATAATTATTTTACCATACTATCCTTAGACCGTATTAATTAATATTCACTATTAGGTCTTGGAAAATATTTGAGGAATATAATAAGGATCTGTTTGAAAAGCTATCTGACAATTAAAATTGGTGTAATTACTAGGATAGTAAATACTAGCCTAGTAATTACATAGCTTAGTAACTACCACGACCTATTTGTTTGCCACAATGTAATTACAGTGTATGTGATGGGTAGTGTGGTAATGCAAGATGCCTTGAACTAAAGAACCTTGGCGATATATTACGGGAATGGAAGGAAAAAGATACACAAGAACTAGGGCAAGGTTCGGGCACAAGGGAATTAGACCATCTGGAGCTATCGCAAAGCAATCACAAAAGCCAAAAAAATATAGTGCATAATACCTAGACATCACGATCAATAGACGATCCACTCATGCTATGGGTGACACAAGTATAGAGGCCAATTTCACAACCAAGGTTGCAGTGACAAAGTTGGGATTGAGTTACAAACTATACCTTTCATATAATTTAAGAACATTTTTAACTCTTTTTTCTAATTTAACTTTTGTTATTAATTGACGCGATGCACACGTTACACTAAACTAGTCAAAATAAAAAGTAGAGATCTTGCAGATAGAAATGCAACTTATTTAGTTATGATCAGTAATTGGAGAAGCAAACTCCTCAAATTTTGTCACATTTTTTTGTGGTAATGAAGCAATTACCTCAATTCCATCTGCCCTTTGATTGTCCATAAACATTAATCCGTTTTTATGCCCAAGTAGTTGAATTGTTACCCTGCTATGCTTTCCCCATCCAAAATCCAAGTTATTCAATGGGTAATTACAAAGACTTGTTGTTCTATGCAATTCAATTTCATTAGCCATAGATCAAAGCTCAGACCAAATCGATATTATATTGTTATTCTTCACATTGTCCTCCTTGAGTTCATCTTTAGCTCGCGGACCACTCCCGCGACTGTTATCTCATCGTTGGTATTGGTGGATTGAATATTGGACGTAAATTCACTGGTAGTATCAACACGGCTGTAGCGCATTTGTATATTAGTGCGGACAACACTTGTACTTGTGTTGGATTTCGCATCCCTGTTTCAGATTAGCATCTCGAGTTTCGAATTTGAAAATACAAGGGGTGTGTTGTCAATTTCATCATCCAATCATTTGAGGGAAGGGGATATTGGCGTTGTGATCGCGAGCTGTTGAAGCCCAATCACTAAACAAATTGCAGATTGTGCATCCATCAGTGATAGGTTAACACTTACAGCTAATCCTCCGAATGATAAGCAAGTTTTTCTTCAGGGCTAGTATCGGGTAGATTGACAACTTCAGACATTGATCGGACCTTGATAAATTTGGCTCCGAAAATGTTATCTTTGAGTCTTCCAGCAAATGGATAGTAAGATGAGAAGACTTTGGATAGTGATTATTCAAGAATGTTGGATATTTCTTCTGGATTTTTAGATGGGAAAGGATGCCATTGGTATGTGGAAATGAGTTATGAATTGACCAATACGACAACGCCTAAGTGAAAGAGGGGTAGGACAACTTGGCTTGATAAATTTTTCGCCAAAAGATAAAAGTCTTGATGCTGCCATCTTGAGTTGTTTTGTAACCTAAGTATCATTCAATACTTATAGTAGGCAGATCATAATATGAGATTCCTCCATCTTCTCTGCAAGGGAAAAAAATCAAAAATATCTCCTGAATTATTTAAATAGAGCAAATATACCTCTCCCTTATGTTTTAGCTTAAAAATATCTCTCAATAAATTTTTTTGGCTAAAAAATATCCCTCAATTAAATTTTTGGCTAAAAAATATCCCTCACTCTAACAAAAACAAAAAAAAGTTAAAAATATTTGTCACATCCCCAAAGTCCCGTTAGGGCAGCCTGACATCCGTTGTCGATAAGGCTCGGGAGAACCAACTTGTAACTATGCACTTTCTGTACATACTACAAGGGGTTTCTGTGTTTGACATGCCTTTAAGAAGATAAACAGTGATGACAAACCAAAAGAAACTGCATATGACTAGGCCGTTGGGGCCACGATATTTAAAATATGAGACTTGACCAAACTTTACTTTGCATAGTCTACAAAGCCTCTAAATAAACAAAACATCTGATAAGGGTCAGGACAGACCCTGCCTCAACAAACTGTGCAATTAAAATACGTAGCTCTAGACATATACAAAGTCCCGAAGCAACTTGGAGCTTGGTGACAATAGTTGAATATCTTGTATTTCTACTGGGGAGATCTACTAGCACCTGTATCTGCAACATGAAATGTAGGTCCCCCGAAAGGGATGTCAGTACAGGATAATATACTGAGTATGTAAAGCAGGAAATACTGTATATGATATAACAACTCAAGTGAAACTGTACACTGTGTAGCATAAAAGACCACCTTTAGTTATACTGTGGAATCATGTACTTTATATTGCTTTACCTTTACTGTATAATCTGTACTATACAATCTGTGTACAACTGTAATACCAACTGATCAGTGGTGAAATTGTATCGGGTTCGTCCCTGGCTAGGTTATACTCAAGCCCTCGGGCTAACCCCCCTCCCCCTCCCCCTTTGATAGGATCGTCCCTGGCTAGGTTATACTCAACCACCTTTGATAGGATCGTCCCTGGCTAGGTTATATCCCCAAACTATCAGAAATGGTGCAAATATACCCCTTGGTTGAACTTTGGTTCAAAAATACTTCTGCCTTAAAATTGTGCAAAAAAAAATACCCCTCTCTCTAATAGAAATAACACTATGCATATTATATGGATGAAAAACGACACATAATCAGTCCATGTGAAACCCCATTTAGAGACTCAAGAGGTTTTCTTCTCAGATATTAGGTCTGAGACTACCTTTTCATGTTAAAAGAGACTGTTATTTCAGTTGTAAACGTATCAAAAAGTCAATCTTTGGATGATAACAATAATTCATCCTCGTTATAATCATTGCCTTTCCCTTCAATCACTTTCTCGAGTTCAATAAGATCTAATTCTTTAAATTTTTTGAGCCTACGAAGTTTGTATAGAAATTGTTGTGTCTCATGTTAGCAATGTAACATAATTAATATAAGTTATCATTTTCAAAAGATATTTCAACTGCAAATATAAATAAAAGTTTTCCTTTTAATATAGTAAAAATCTGGACTGCTGAAAATCAAATAAAAATTAATTTGAAGATGGGTTCAAGTTGAATTTTTAATAAAAGAGGGATATTTTAAATAAAACGGAGGGGTATTCTTTAGCCGAAAACTAATGAAAGACTTTTTTGCGCCATTTATAATAGTCAAGGGTTATTTTTGACCCTTTTTCATTTCTGTTAGGACAAGGGGTATTTTTGAACCATAAATTTTTGGAGGGGTATTTTTTATCCAGTAATATAACAAAGGGATATTTTTTATCCAAAAATATAATAGAGGGATATTTTTTATCCAAAAATATAATAAAGAGATATTTTTGAATAATATAACGGAGAAATATTTTTATTCTACTTCAAATAATTCAGAAATATTTTTAACCATTTTCCCTATCTAGAAGTTCATCTATTCGAGAAATTAATATTCTCCAGCTTTGATTATCTATGATTATTTCAACCACAAGTTTTAATTTTTTTTTCTATACTTAAATAATGTCATTTAGGACAAGACGGAAGAAGAGGCTGCCGTATAAATTTAAAGCCATTATTAGTCATCTTAAATTTAATTCGCTATCGTCCTATATAATTTAGCTCTACACATTTAATTGTACGATATTAAACTTTTTTTTTTATACTTTTGTTGTCCATTTTTACTTAGTTCCTATCAATATTATTAAAGGTGAGCACCTTATCGTCTTTGGTGAGAGGCGAGGCAAGGCATCGCAATGTTGCCTTAACATGCTGTGGCGAGGCGCTCCTACAAAAGGCGAGGTGAGGCGCCAAAAGACGAGAGACGACAACTTAAAGCAAGGCAATGTATGGCGTCGCCTTTTATTTTTTAATTAAAAAAGCTGATTTTTATAATAAAAAGACTTCTAGGATTTATTTAGAAAAAAAAACTAAACATACGCTTCTTCACAAATGTCGACTTGCGCTTCTTCTCCAACTTTCAAAGTTGACTTGCGCTTCTTCTTCATCAGAGTCGACCAGTGACCTTTCAGGTAACTTTTCTCTCCTCCTTTCTTCTTTCTTCTTTCTTCTTTTCTTTTTTCTTCTTCTTTCTTTACTGCTGCGTGACTCTTTTTGTTATCTCATTGCGTTTTTTTTTCTTTCTTCTTCTTCTGTTCTCTTCTTCTTCTTACACATCTTTGTTCTAGCCCTACGCAACTCTTTTTCTTCTTTTGTTAATCTGTTCGACTGTTCCCAACTTTCCAGTTGCTCTGTTCCAGTTCACTTGAGCAGAGGACTGCACAATTTAAAAAAAATTATAATCTTTCTTTATTAATATAATTTTACTATCTAATATTAGTTTTTGTCTTTTTAGATTGATATATTTGTTAATATATATTATTACTATTAAGATTTTAGATATTTATATATATAATTAAATATTTTAAAATTTTAGTATAAATTGGCTTCTTTTTCAAAAAGGCGAGCGCCTTGTTGCCTTTCGCTGTCCAAAACACTTTCTGTACTATTTTGAGATGTCCAATAATACTTGTTCAGTCTATGAAATCAAGAGATAATTTTACACTAAGTTCCTAATTTATCGGTATCATTAATTATAGTTATTTCTCCATCATATTTTTCAAGTCATAATATTTATTATATTCAAAGGGTATTTGGTAAAATTACCTCATTATTTACTACTCCTTAATTTTCGTGATAAGTCAACAGGGACCAAGTAATATTAAACGGAGGAAGTATTATATTATGAATAATTAGACATCTTGTTGGATTCTCTTCACTGCTGCTAAAATTAGACATCTTGTTGGATTCTCTTCACTGCTGCTGGTGGGTTCTGTGTGTTTCCTAGAAATAGAGAAGAATGATAAGTTGAGATTGGTTCTATGATTATCTGGTTATCTGATTAATGGTTAATGTTTCTGGTTCTCTGATTTATTTGTTAATGTTTCATCTTTGTTCTAGATGTCCTTGTTAATCTTTGAGACTTTAATATGTTGCAACTTGTCCTTTTAAGTTTTGCTTTCATATCTCTGAGCATATGAACATAACTTTAATGTTGATAGAATCAATTGATATGTTTGGGTCTTACTTGTTCTCTTTCTTAGTTTTGTTCGATTGAATGTTATCGCAATTTTTTTTAATTCAAAATGATGGGTGCAGTCTATTTATGTTTCAAGTGATAATGTACTAATTCGTTTCTTTTTTTTTTTGTATTGTATGAACTCTCGTTTGGGAGTCTGTTGGGACTCCCAATCTCTTTTGCATTTTTGTTGGGCCATGGAAGCCCAAGTCTTTCCTTCATCGAGTCAGTCCAATACACAGGAAGCCGATATATAAAATTTTGAAAGCCGAAAAAATCAGTTTATATACTGATATATGGTGTGTATACACCAAGTGTATATGACAAACCCAATGAACAGATGCTGGAAATTTTTGGTGGGCCCAATAGGCCCAAAACCTAGAAATTAAGACAGATTGATATATTGGACCTGTCAAAGCCCAATTTAATTTTCTACTCCCTATTTATTATGCATTTTGGGTAATATTTGTTATTTTATTAACACTAATTTTATAACTTGTTTGTGTTATGTTTATTTTATTCGAAAAGATGTTTGCTTTAGAATTTTTGCTAGATCATTATTAGTTGTCCTTTTCTTTTAAAGGAAAACAATAATAATAATAATAATAATAATAATAATAATAATAATAATAATAATAATAATAAT
>JAOTQJ010000102.1:18266911-18281965 GCA_025642045.1 Solanum sejunctum
CTAAATTTTATCTATATCATATATATATACAATAACAACATATACCAGTGCCTCAAAAAGCTCTTGCTCATTGTGGAGTAAAGAAAGATCGAATGTACGCAGTCTAACCCCTATATTTAAAAACATAAAATGGCTGTTTTCAGATATTATATATTATATTAAAAATAAAATATATTAAACTCATGCTAGTACAAACACCTATGTGTGCTCATTGAGGGGTAAAGAGAGATCGAATGTACGCAGCCTAACCCCTATATTTAAAAACATAAAACGGCTGTTTTCAGATATTATATATTATATTAAAAATAAAATATATTAAACTCATGCTAGTACAAACACCTATGTGTAGCATAAACAACATAGATTGGCTTCAAATCTGAGTTATTGGTTTCTGCAATTCAAAATATGAATTTAGCAACTTGGAAAAAGAAAGTTACGTAGTCTTTGCCTCTCAATTTATACAATTGAATTCATTTAGCAAATATTTTCATTCGAATTAACTGACCACTTCTTTTTCAATTTAATTTAATTTATACTTTCCTAAACTTGATTAAATACGTAATTATTTAAAATAACATTTTTGAAAATAAGAAAAAGAGTACTTCTTCTTTCCAGAAATTGGATAAAAAAATACGAAGTTTGAGTGTAATAAAAAACTTTCTTTTCCCTTATTAAGCTCACAAGCTCATAATACCAAATATGCTTTAAATATTGAATAATTATTAATTTTCTTCTATATTATATATATTATTGTTGTTTTTATTATATTTCGAGTATTGCATTATTAAAAGAATGGGCCAACTCACTTTTGGTTGCTTCTAGACAAGGTAGGCAAAAAAGCTTCACACAATGCCTCTAGAAGTGAAATGTCACTGAGAGAAAAAGGTAGCAAACTTCAAATAGTTCTCTTACTTCTTCATTAAGATGACATCTTTCTTTTTCAACTTTAATTTTGTCGTTCCTTGGATAGAAAAAGTAGATTTTCATGCTTCAATTGTAAGACCAATATCACTAACTAAAGGGGATTTTTTATATATTTTATAAGATATTCTCATTAAAGTTAATTTTTTTTCTATTTACGGGCCAAAAATCTGGATTCCTCTGAAATAATTAGTGGGTTTTATTAATTAAATATAACATTTAAGGAAGGAAAAAGGACAGTTTAAACGAATACTTTATCGTTATTGGTCTTCTTAATTAAGCAGTAGCATTTGAAATGGACAAATAAAAAGTAAATATCTATTTTCAACTTCAACTAGGAAGTTGTAATTGGATTTGGATACTTGAAATTTTTCAGAAACTTATTTTCCAAATGTCAAGTTTTATATTTCAAACATGAAGTTGAAATAATTGATTAACTCCATAAATACATATTTGTTTAAAACCATTTTTAACTATTATAAATCATATTCAATACCAACCAATGTTGGGACTAATATTTTCGTTAAAGATGTTTATACTTGTAGTATAGGGGTGGACGATTTTTGCATCAAAAGGTATTTAACAATTAATATATATTAAAATATTTATATTTAACTTATATATTTAAAAAAAATTGATGAAAAGTGTTCATCCAATCACCCGGGTAAATATAGCTCCGGTCCAACACCAACCGTACCTCTCCTAATTAAAGTAGCCAGACAATTAGATAGACCATATAGTGTTGTGTTCTCAGAGGCAGAAAATTGTTGATTACTTCTTTCAAGAATCTAATTACATCCAGAAAAAATTGCCAAAAGAAAAAAGGAAAAAAAAAGACAAGTGAATAATACTATTTATTAAAACAAAAACAAAATACCTAAGTTGAAGTCCCAAGAAATGATCATTTTGACTTTGTGCTGCATCTTGGATAAATGGTGGTACCATTCAAATGAAACTTCAGTTGACAGTGTAAGTGCAACCAAAACTTAACAGAACCTAGAATCCCTACTCTCCATCTAGTTCTTGTATTCCCTCTTATATCAAAATCAACTTCACCCCTTCTCAAAAATAGTTCAACAATTTCTCCTTCCTCCGGTTTCAACGGAATTGGCGATGACTCCACCGGATAATACAAGTCTATCGACTTATTGGAAGGTACGTCAAATGGATCAGCATTCAAATATGCGATTTTAACACCATGAAAACTAAGGGTGTAACTTGTTTCGTAGAAACTTGCGACTGCTTTTGAATTGTCATTCTCAGCTTTGATGACAATTGAGACTTTGACCACGAGAACACTTGCCATGTCATATGAAAATTTGTCTAAATGGGCACTTACTACACTCATTTGAGGTACTTTTGGCCGAATGACCATGTATCCTATGAACACGACCATACCCGTGATGATCACGGCTACGGTCAATAGTGCGCAGATTATAGCTGCACACCAAATTAGTGGATTGGTGCGCCTTTCTGGTCCTAAAACTGGCTTTGGCATTTGAATTTCTCCGTCAAATCACTAAGGTTGACTTCTGTTCCTATTTGACAGGTAGGAGTCAACTAATTTCACTAAGGTCGACTTTTCTTTCTGCTCAATGGACAAGTGTTCACCTTCTCAAAGAATCGTTGGATCACTAAGATCGACTTTTGCTTAACAAGTAAGTGGTGGTTGAGAGTGGTGATAGGTTGCCACAAAGTGACAACATTAGGAGTAGAAAGATGTTTAGACTAGATAGGTGAAGGGTATTTTAGAAGGTGTGTTATGAGGAGGTAATGTGAAGGTTCTTGGCTTTAATTGTTGGGTAAGGTTCAAGTATCTTCTTTTCCTAGAGATAAAGTTATAGCTCTGCTTCGTGCCTTATATATATTATTAAAGAATTTTTTATTAAAAAAATATCTTTTCGTTTTTAATAAAGTGAAAATACCAAACTTAAGGACCGTTTGCCAATTTTATGCAGCAATATCACCTTTTTTGTTCTTAATAGTCCCTTAACGATGATGCACATACAGAGGGATTTAATAAAGCCAAAGTAAATTCGATCACAACGAATAAGTAAGGTATAATTGTTAAGGTATTTGTCCCTTTTATATCATTTGACCCTTATATTAAAAATCAAAATTTTCTTTTTATTTGTGTATTCTAGCAAATCAAGAAAATGTTATTATTCTTACTTATCATTAAATAACTAAAATAAAATATTAGTAGTCAAATTATATGTCAAAAAAGAATATGAAAAAAAAATTAAAAAAATTTCTGAATATCAAATTTATAAAATGTCGTATTTGAAACGAAAAAAGCAATACAATAAGTTTTTAATAAATACAAGTTATATATAGAGGAACAAGTAAGAGTAAAGTGTATGGTCACGTAACTTTTATTTTTTACTCTAAAATCACTCAATATGAATTTTTTTCACAGAAAGTCATTCAACTTTGATTTTCAACTCAAAAGTTTCTTAACTATTAATGTTTTACTTTCAAAATCACTCAATCTATGTAATTAATTTTTATTTCTAATTAATATTTTAAAAACTTTATTTTTAATTAATATTTTAAAAATTAAAAATATATCCATTTAAATCATTTAATGACCCTTCCCCACCTAACCCCACCCGTTAAAATATAATATGAACTTAATTATTTAACCCTTATTAATTATTCTCCTAAATTAATCTTTCTCTTCTGGAATTAATCTTTATCAATTTGAAAATGTATTTGAAGCATTGCATCTGGAATCAATGATGACTGAGGCAATAAAATGGCATCAGATGGAAATGAGAGTTCGGCAAACAACAATCAACCAATTGGTGATGACCCAACGGGTGGAGTTAGGTGGAGTGAGCCATTAAAAGATTTAAATGAATATATTTTTAGTTTTAAAAATATTAATTAGAAATAAAAATTAATTATTTTGATTCAGTGATTTTGGGAGTAAAGTATTGATAGTTAAAAGTCATTTTTGAGTTAAAAATCAATGTTGAATGACTTTTTGTAAAAGAATTCATAATTGACTGCTTTATAGTTAAAAATGAAAATTAAATGACTTTCTGTAAAAATAATTCATAGTTGAGTGACCATATATAATATTAACTTAAAAAATTTTTGTCCCTAAGCGTCGTATAAGTTTGGACCACATTATTATAGGACTCTTCTGTTTCACTTTATACAATATTAATTTTTCATTAAGAAAGGATAAAAAATATTTTTATTTTATAGTTAGTAGCTTCCAAATATTCTCTTATTTATTTTAATAATTTATGGTCTTTAAAAACTAATTAGAGTATTAATATAAGTGCTTGTACCATAACATTTGTAATCTTTGTATATAGTCTCAGAATGAGTGAGAAAATAAATAATTAATATTAAGAGAAAAATAAAAATACGGAAAAAAGATTATTTTTTTAATATATTAATAGTGAAAAAAATATAACAATATATTTTAATTTAGTGAAAAGATAAAGTAAATAAAAGAAGTGTCTTTTATACATCTTTTGATTGAAATATTCGTAGTTTTTTTTTCTCGATGTTGACACTCAACTTTGACCCCCCACATTATAAAATAATTATAGATCTTCTTAAGTTCTTCAACAATTTGAATAATAAAAATTCAAAAAAATATTCTAAGTATTTTAAAGTTAATATTTTAACTTTAAACTACATATATGTATATACATATATATGTGTGTATATATATATGATGTATACATATTTTTATATATTTGTATATATGTGTATGTATATAAATTATGTATCTATTACCACGTTTTCATAATTTTTAAAAATGGATTTATTCTTTTGTCAATTATCTTAGTTTAGATATATGTTATTTCAGATTTAACTAGTTAATAATTAAATTAATTATTCCACTTCATTAATATTATGAAGCTTATTAATTAATTATAGTAATTCGTCATATACCTGGAATCAAATTAGTTAAGTTGATTCCAGCTATATGACGAATTACTATAAGTTAATTAATAAGCTTCGTAATATTAACTAATTTGATTCAGCTATCTTTATATACTCTAAATTGGCTAAATTATAATTACAATGGCCAATTTTCAATTCAATTTCCCCTTATTTCAGACTCAATTAGAACCTATTTTGGACCAAAATTGGCCCAACTTTCCTTCAAGTTTTGGCCCAAAATTCCCCAAACCCAGCCCAAATCTTTTTTTAAGGCAAAAATCAGCCATCACATATAATGCATATATTTTTAAGAAAACAACGCGCACTTCCTTTTTTTTTTCTTCCCCTTTTTGCTCTTTCATGCGTCCCTTTGCTTCTCCTTCGTTGTCCTCATCTCCAAAAACGACGAAGTCAAGAATTACAAACTTTTACAATTTCAAGAATAAATCTCTTAATTCTTTTTTTTCTTTACAATAATAATGAAAAACTTTGTTACTAAGCAATAATTCTATTGCCCACTAAATTAATCTCTTCGTATCAGTTTAGACTTCAAGATTCTATCGCAGCTAACTCTAGGTATGAATTGCATTGAAGTGAAATATGATTCAAACTAAAATGCTAAGTTCCTTTATGGAAGAGGACCTGATTATATAAAGTGAGCAGAGAAACAAACTAAAAACAACAAGAGAAAACTACAAAAAACTTAAGCACTATTGTTGTCCTTCAATTGTGTTTCTTGAGAGTGAAATCAAAGACCCTTTTGGTTGTGAAAAAGATGCAAAAAGTTAGGTTTTCTAATATTTAATAGGACAAAATATAGGAAAATTATCTTTACTTGGAGCAATTTTATTAGTCAAGGAATTTATCAATCATCAACAACAACAACATTACTCCAATGTTTCAAAGGCTCCCGCCCACATTGCGGGGTAAGAGAAGGTCAGATGTACGCAGTTTGACCCTATATTTAAAAATATAGTGCGACTGTTTTCGGAAGACCTATGATGAGCGTCGAAAGTTGCATTGACTAACTGCTACTTCACAATTGAAAGAAGCGCAGACAGTTAATAGAGTCATTTTACTTTATTCCATCATACCCCAAAATCAAAAAATGATAAATCTTTGACTCCATCCGAGATTGATGGAAAAATAATCATCAGAGGGTGATAAAAAAGAATCATACCTTGTTGGCAGTGTCTCTGTCCATTAATCATCAGAGGCGTCCTCCAATTACCATGAAGAGACTAGTCCCTCGTTTAGTAGACTCAGTAATTGAGGAAATTCGGAAAGTAAGAGGTCGATTCGCTCTTTCCGTCTCTCTTGCCGTCTTTTTAACTGTACTTTCAGTTGTGCATACACAATTCTAATATAAGATCAAATCCCATTTTAAAATTTATCAAATTATTAAAACTGCATTTTAATTATTTTTTTTTTAGATAAGTCATAAAATTTTACTCCAAGTCATCTCATTATTGTATCCTCCGGGGCCAAAAACATGGGACGCCGAAGGTGAAGAACAGGGGAAAAGGTAATCAAGAAGAAATTGATAAAATCACTAAATGTACTAGAGCTAGAAGCACTAGGAGACACGACTTATTTAGATAACGCACTAGAAACATTTCGCTTATATATTTATAATATTAGAAATCGATCCATATGTTTCTAAAAAAATAAAAATAAAAGATTCCAACACAAACAAATTAATTATTTCATAATTATATCCAAATTACACATACATTGATCAAATGACAAGAATATAAGATTTATTTGCCAATCCAAAACTCCACCTTAAAACTTTGTTACTAATTTCTTGACATTTAAAGTCAACTTGTGTATATCATCTTCAAATCTTTCCATTGCTCTTGGAGGCAAGTTTATTGACACCAAAATGCCCTTCTTCCCTTTGTTATTTTTACAAGCCACAAAGAAACTAAAAAAAGAATCAGCATTAGGAGCCCCACCATATTTTGGCTCTCCCCATCCAAAATCAACCTTGTCAAATCCTACATGAAAACTATTTGAAATGCCAAAATTCCAAGATTGTGTTATGCCAGGTCTCTCCTTAATAACCATAAGATCTACCATAGATCTAACATACTCTTCATTTACTTGATTTTTAGCTTTCTTGATTAACTCAAGAGCATACGTCAATGGATAAGTAGTTAAAAATCCTGCTTTCGCCGCTGCTGCTGGAAAAGCAAATGCGTTGCCATAATATCCATGTGGTATTTTCAAATGTTCAAATCTCCCACGAATTGTAACGAGATATGTCAAACGTACAGTCTCTTCAGGATTTAAATTGAGTGAAATTGTTCGATGTTTCCATAAAAAAGAAGTTAATAACTCAAATCGTCCACTTGAACGATGAATTGGTGAAACTTGATCGCGAATAGCTTCTATCTCCTCTTCACCAAAGAAGAAGGAGCGTTGAATCAATTCTTTTTCCATCTTTAACCATGCATTTGTTGATTCAATTTCCTCCTCGAACTCGAAATGCTTGCATGTAATGCATGGTGTTGGCCTAGCATTAAGGATATCCCTTTGCCATACGGGTAAAATGGAAGGAGAAGAAGCTTTGAATTTCACAAAATCAGTTACTGCATTTAGGAATAAAACTAAGCCAAATGCATCAACCATAATGTGATTAACTCTTACTCCTACGACAAATCCACCACACCTAAAACGGGTAACCTGTTCAAATAACATATATCCTTTTCTTACTAGATGTAGATGGCACTACTAAACAAAAAAAAAAGGATAAACCTTATTAAAATTAAGTTAATAATTATTAGATCAATTGATTGGCTATCTAAATTCACGAACATAGTCCCTGATCCCTAAGTGGATGGTTAATTTAAAAAAAACAACACTTGACACTATTAAACTATTTGGTTTAATTTATTAACGAAAAATCTATTTATTAACTTAATTAGTTAGCTATCTGTACTTTTATCTTATTGATGAGATCGATTTCTCACCTTATAATTCCCTCCCCTTATCCTTCTGAAAAATAGTTGGTTTCTTAACAAATGAACATGTATAATTTTCCATCAATGAAAACTAACTAATATAAATAATATATTAATTTAGTTGTTTCAGTTAATGTGATGATGTTAAACTAAGCATGCAGAGTACTTTAGTAATAAATGAGGACTTTTTAAAATTTATGATTTAAAATAAGTAATATGTGTTAATGTGAAATCCTCCGTACTTGAGTCTATAAATCACATAGAAGTAGTAAACTTAAACGAGTTATAAAATTATTTAATTATAGAAGTATCTCATTAATAAAATACATGAATAATTAATATCTTTGTTTTCAATAGAAGGAAAAAGAAAACAGTGTCTTACAAACAAAGAGGAACCAAGGGAATAATAACATTAATTGTAATAATAATATTGTTGCAAGGAGTACCAATCAACCCCTCCCCGCCTCCCAATCTATGGTACGGTAACATTAATATTAATTTATTTTATATATAAAAAATGTATATAAAAAAGACATTTTTTATATTGAGAAAGGAATTAATTTTAAATTTTTTATTTTATTCTTATCGATCTCTTGTTTTAATTAGTCATATCTTACTTTTCAAATGCTATTATATCTTATTAAAATGTATCGCATAAATTAAAATATACTAAATATATGATTGTATACCTGAATCAACATAAGAGGACAATGAATGATCCCATCAGAACCTGGTACATTATATAAAAAATCCTTCAAGTATGGACATGGAGGTTTTATGAATTCTCCTAACATCTCAAGTTCCACATCTGCATAAGCTTTTGTAAACAATATTCCTTCACCATTACAATTCACCATATGCTTCCCATTAGGTCCTTCAATTAGCCTACCAGCTAATGGATAGTAAAAAACTAATGCTTTACATAATCCATCTTTAATCACCTTAGCTGGATCTATACCTTCCATTGAAGGGTTATTTTCGTAAAAAAATAAATTAGATATGTGAAAACGTAAACCATCTCGATCATCTATGTCTGAGAGATGCTTTATTTCATGAGGTGTAGTTATTGCTGGAACAATTAATTCAGATTCACATCGTATGACTGAGAAAGTTAAAGGGGAAGCGAGTTGTTCCATTTGAGCAAGGTGGAAAAAGGAAATGATTGTATTGGACAATTTAATTTGAGTATACATGCGACTTTAAATCAAGTTGCTTTTATTGTTTATAAGTCAACTCCATGAGTAATTTTTTTTGTGACTTAATAAGTCTTATTATATAATTTGGTTTACTTCAGTTGCGCCTGGCTTAGATGGGCAATTAATTATATTTTAGAACAAATAATGATGTTTCCATCAGATTAAATAATATGGAGATAACAAGCTTGGATGATAACTCAACTTGGGTAATTAATTATCATAATCACTTAACTTTATTGTCTTTTTAAGTCATTAAATTTTGTCAAGTCAACTTTCATGGTCATTAATAATTTCAAAGTACAACAAAAATGTAAACGTATAATTTACACAAAATAATTGTAGTATTACCCATAAAATATAACCTCTGCAGGATCTATTCCTTCCGTTAATTGGAGGGTTGCGACTTGCGTTCGTAAAACATTTAATAGATGTCCGATGACGTAGAATTCTTTGATCATCAATATAGATGCTTTATTTCTCGAGAAATAGCTATTGTTGGAATGATTAATTCAAATTTATATTGTGTAATTAAAAGTGACGTAAGGGAAGGGAGTTGTTCCAAAGGAACAAGCAAAAGAAGCTAAATTAGGACTAATTTCAAATATACACAATAAATATAGTCATATTTTATTTATATGAAAATAGTTTATATATATAGTGACTACACAATATAGCTTACCAAAAATCATAGAAAGTATAGATTGATTGATACATTATAGATTACTTATACATGAGCTATGAACTGAATATACATTATGCTACACTTAAGAATTTAATCTAGCTTAACTATATATGAAATATGCACTAACTATACAAGACTATGTATCAAATCTCCATCTCAAATTTGAATATAATTTAAGTATACATGAAATATATACTAACGGAAATGACTTTTTTTTTTGATAGATGAAATTACAAAATTATCCAATTGAATTTATGGAATTTTAATTGTATAGCCACCCGCCAAAATACTTTTATACAGATAGGTAGATATATAAAAATATATAATTAATTTTAATAAATCCATCGATGAAAATGTATTATTTCTCAAATTTTATCAGCTATATCATATGTCTAAAGGAGCTTCCCACATCACGTGAATGGTCAAACATCAAACTAACTTTGTAACTTCAAAGTTCAAACACAAACTTTTGCAATTTCAAGCGCATATGTGAAAGTTATTTTCAAAATAAGTTTTCAAATTTTGATTATTGACTTAAATAGGGTTCCAAAAAATTGATTATTGACAGTAATAACGTGAGATTTTTTATCAATTTTATTTGGCAAGATGATAAGATACTAGTTTATATTTGAATAAGTTGTATTTGAGTCGAGATTCTTTTAGAAATAATTTTTCTACTCTCATAAAATAGTGATAAGATTTATATACACTCTAATTTCTTTCAATTCCACTTATGAAAGTTTATTAAATATGCTATTATTGTTGTCCAAGCTCATAAGATTGTGGGTCAATACTATGAAACTGCAGAGAGATTCTAAGATTTGGTCAAATCCTGATACATTTCTTGACTAGTCAAGCAAGGTTTGATATCTGCAATCAATAATATGAGTTCATCCTGTTTGGTTCTAGAAGACGATCTTGTCCAGGGATCACTTATGTGACTCAAGTGAAACACCTTGCAATAGCTCATTTACTCTAATGTTTTTATTTTAGCACACCATCGAACGAAGCGTTGGATATGAAACAAGGACTAGGCATGACAATGCACAAAGTAAATCCTATAGAAGTGTTGATTGCACCTTGCTTGCCTTCTGTGCTCTATAAGTTCTAATAACATATAAATGATCACCTCTTTTGTTTGTTATGTATATACTCTGTGGATGTATATTGTATGTACGAAGAAATAATGACTACCAAGTCTCCTATACCATATACTATAAGGGGTCATTTGGTATGCAAACTAAATTGTCTCGGAGTTATAATTTTTGGATTATAGATGTTTAGATTAATTTATCTTATAATGTGATATATATAGTAAAATATTTTGGATGAAACCTCGGATAATTATCTTCGAAGTGTATTTAAACTTTATCATTATCTCGTGGAGATACAGAAGTTGTTTCTGAAAGACATTTTGTTCAAGTATAACAAATTCAAGTATAAAGAACAAGAAAATTATGAAAAAACATAGCAACTATTTAAGTAAGTTGTGCAAATCCTACAAAAAAGAACAAAAATAGCGAAATAATACAATCACAAAAACACGATAAACTACATATAATTATAGATCACAAAAGTAAGAACTATAACAATACAACTAGTACAACAACAAACACCAACAAGTCTAAACTCGAAAAAAAAAGCAAAACGACGCTTTACTACCTACTAATCTTGTACGCTAATATGCATCTTGCGCACACACTTATCTAAGGTCATATCTTCGATAACCTGCAGATAGTCATTTATTAAAATCTTTCCTTCAAATGCCTATTAAAAACGAAAATAAGTTAATTAGTCAATCAACTGAGTTAAAATCTTTCCTTCAAATGCCTATTAAAAATAAAAATAAATTAATTAGTCAATCAATTGAGTTAATACGATTTTTCCTCCAAAATAAAATGCCTATTAAAAATGAAAACAAGATATTCAAACAACTGAGTAAAAAAATCTTTTCCTTCAAAAAGTCTATACCAACATAGCAATAATATGTATTTCTACAAAAAAATATACAAAATGCACATATATTTACATAGAATTATAAGAAGCTGATGTATATACACAATCGTATTCCTATCGAATCTAAATAATATCCCATTCTCAAGTGCTGACTTCAGCACAGTCAACTCTTTTTGGTCAGCTTCACATCAGCAACCATATATTTCATTTCTTTGTCTTTTTCCTTGCTTTTTGCTATTTATCTTTTTATCATTTCATTTTTTATTTCAAAAATTAAATAACCACATTAACTAATTACTTTTAGATTAATAAAAGTTGAAAAATTAAACTACAGCACGAAGCAGTTAAGAAAAATACTAAACTGTTTTTTCTCTTCTTTTCTAATTTTCATTTTGGTTTCATATTGTTATTTTTTTTCTTATTTTTTCATAAAATAATTGCATGCACCTTTTGACTTATTCATTTTAATTTTTTTGTCAATTTCATATCAGTTATAAGGAAAAAAATTATAACTATAAGGCAAATATCAAAAACTTAAATTAGTTGTTGAATTAAAGGAGTCAAAAAAATTTATCTACTAAAAAGATCAAATAGCTTTGAACTTTGCTGGAAGGATCATATATACCCCTACATACTTTTTATTAAAATAAAAGTTAAAAAGATAATTTTAAAAATTAATTTTTTTTCCACATCTGTCAGATGAAAAGGGTCCATGTAAGTTACTTTTGTAGTGGTAGAATATGTAAGCTATTTTGTAACAATATGAGTATATACGAGCTACTTCATAATATAATTATATCGATTTTAAATTGCAAAATTAAGAAATAAATTAAGTCCTTTTCCATGTCATATAATGATAGAGTACTATAGAAGATTAGACCATCCCTTCAAAAAGTACTTCTCTAATATACGTACATGGCATGTATCATATATTTGCGTGGTATATAGTGGACTAATAGTTTATTTCTTCAAGAAAAAAGTTTTATTTGTATATAAAATATGAAAAAAAATATAATTATATTCTAAATATAACATTTATTTGTATTTACAAAATAAATATTCTTTTAACTTAAATTTTAATGCAAGTTAGTAATTTTAGGTATCGATGATATCCACATGATATATATCATATACTGATAGAGAATCATAAATACTAATTCATTTGTTTGAAAAATATTTTTTAGTTTTTGTTGGTATTCACATGCTATATATCATACACTGACAACACAGTATTAATTATTATTCCTTCAAATATAAAAATGAAAAACACAAAGAAAGTTAATCTTAATTTTGATATTTTTAAATTTTATCTCACTTTTAGCAATTTAATTAAAACTTATAAAAAAATTATAATCATATTTTATGTTGTAACATCCCAAGCTTTTCTAGCAAAGATTATTGGACATCCTTACTAGTTTTGTTCTATTTAAGAAACAAAAATTATTGAGACTCAAGGACTAAAAAACTGTAAATAATATGAATAATTTTGTCAAATTATTTTTATTAAATATAAATTATCTGAATATTAACAAATAAACATTATTTAATTATAAGGGTAAAATAGACATAAACTAGTAAATTATTCATTGATTTTATAAAGTAATTAATGTCATTTATATTTAATATTTATCTATATTAATAAAACACTTGATCAAAATAAATGAATTCACTTATAAAGTCATTACGGCGTGACAGAATGATTTATATCTAGCAATTTAATTAACTTCACGACTCATGAAACTCATAATGTGCATACAAAATTAAGAATATATATTTGGTTTTTATATTACATATCTTTCCTCGAAATCCACCATTAAACACTAAATAAAGCTATGATTTGTCTGCAATTAAAGATTTTGATTATGATGACCAGAATCTTGACATGCCAAGCTTGTCTGCGTTCCTTCTTTTCCTTTAAGAATAACCTCGTTTTCAAACAATATAAGTGGTGCACTTATCGACTATTTTTTTAAAAGAAAAAAAAGAGACAATGGACTTTGAGATAAGATAAACATAATTATCATCATATGCATCATCATGAGGAGATAAGAGATTAAACTAAATCAATATGGGTTATGGTACAGTGGTGGAATTACTTCATTTATTATCATATGCATCATCATGAGGAGATAAGAGATTAAACTAAATCAATATGGATTGTGGTGCAGTGGTGGGACTGCTCTATCCTTAACCAGAGATCTCGGATTCGAGCCTTGAGAATAAAAATAAATTTTGTTGGGAGCACCACCCCCAAATAGGCCCTGCAGTGCTCGATCCGGATTAGTTGAGGCTCCAATATAGACTTCGACACCAAGTGAAAAATCAAAAGAGAGAGAGAGAGATTAAACGTACTTCTTTCTACCTTACCTAACACCCAATGTAGCCAATCTTTCACATTTTTTCGTTGGTGCATTCATACACTTTCTCTTCACATGCTTGAACTATCTCAATCTACTTTCTTCATCTTATCTTTCATTGAGCTCACTCTAGCCTTACCCAAATAGCTTCCTTCTTAATCATATCTCTCTTAGTAGGCCCACACATCTATTCTGACATTTTCATCTCCATTACTTTCATCTTCTAGACATGTTTGTTCTTGACTAACAATACTATGTCCCACAAAACAATGTACATCTAGCCATCACTCCATATAAAACTCCCTTAAACCTTGTTGACACATTTCATTTCATTTAACCAGCTCCAGTTCAGTGTACAAGATCCTTGTTAGTCTCCCGAATAACTTATACTGTGAACCCAAAATACTTGAAACTTCCTTTCTTAAGCATAACTTGTGTATCAATCTTCACTTGTACCTTCACTGCATTCGTTATGCTAATGAATTTACACTCTAGATTAGGGGTGTCAAATGGGTGGGTTAGGTTGAAATTAGGAATATTAAAATGGATTGAAATAAAAATTAGGTTGGGTTATGACCGGCTCAAATTTACTTTGGGCTTAAACGGGTTAGGCTCAAATGGGTTAAAATTCGGGTTAGATCATGACCCATTCAATTTGACCCGCTCAATCTCAATAAGTTTAATATACTATTATTTACTTTTTATAATCACAATACATACAAATAGATAGATAAATCATAAAAATAGGGATAATACATAAAACCTCCCCCAAAACTTAGCAACACAATTTACTTTAGCACCCATACTACACGGGCATTTATTTACCCTCCTTAACAACTTTCAAGTGAATTAAGTACACCCCGAGATTATAATGTCACTCTCACCTGCCACGTCATAGCCACATAAGCACCACAACATAGCCCTGTCAGTACCATGTCACTAATTTTATTTATTTATTTTTCTTTATTCGCCCTTTTTCTTTAACACTTTTAAAAAATTAATTTACACTAACTAATAATTTAAAATGTATTTTCTAAAATCAAATTTAATTGGAACCATTGCTATTC